>JAEMWC010002292.1:25000-43892 GCA_016490735.1 Pachyseris speciosa | reverse complement strand
AGAGGTGGAGGCTTTATTCAAGATTTGTTGGATACCAGTTGTAACTAGCTTGGGCCCCTAGTGTTATAAATATCGCGAACTACTCTGTAGTGTGTTCAGTTGATTCTTGTCGTTAGCGAGTGCTGGTCAATATGAAGAGAAAGGTCGATTGGGATAAAGAGGAAGAGAGTGATTATGATGACACTAACACAAGTGAAGAGGAAAGTGATGACGAAGAACCTCGAATTAAAGATGTTTTAGAAGGACTTTCCCAAGCTGTTTCGAGACAACAGGCCTCCGATTTATTACACAGCATGGCGGCTTCCAAGGATATCTTGTTTTGGACACCTCGTGGACAGTTACTTCGAAACCAGCGAATAATACCAGTGACCAACATCTCAGAGCTGGTTGAATATGTGTTACTCCCTTACAACGACGATGTTGCCAACCCCGCGCTCTCAAAACATTTATAGACGGGTTGGCAGAGTTAGGAATTAATAAACGTTTGATAAAGAACAAGAAAATTTTGGCTGAGCTAATGGAAAAAGAACGAGCCTATCAAGATAAAGACGGCAAGGCTGGTGATGAAGAAATGGTTTCCGAAAGCAGTGATGTTGAAGATGGCAGCGAGACAGAAAACTCTGATCTGGAACATGAAGGAAATTCAGAAGTTGAATATCTGAAGAGAGCGCAAGTCCAGAGATTTTGTCTCAAGGAAAAGGCTCTTGCTACCATTGTAACGGAGAAAACATCTACCAAACTGCAGTAGTAAAATGCCCAAGATGCCACTGGCATGATGGTTATAAGATTTGTCCGATCTGCGCATGCAAAATTCCTGTTGATCGTAAACACTCGACGGATGGATTTATTTGCTACACTGATTGTCACGCAGTGAAATACATTGATTCAGAAACGTTTAAGATGAGTCATTATCCTCCAAGCGAAGATGAAGACGATTGATTGCATCCTAATTTCCTAATACTTTGTGCTAAGAATTTCGTAGTTGTTGGATCTATCGTTGTCAATAAATGTATTTTTATTCATTTCAAATCTCTGTGTATTTGAATCATTTTTGTATTCGCTGAGAAAAGACAATAAAGTTTATGTTTGTCACTCAAGAAACGTGTAATTCATATTAGTCGCATGTTAATATTGATCGTTCCAAACAACTTAAGCCGTCTATTGTCGTTGTTGAATGGTAGAAGGTTCTCCCCTGGGCTTTTTTACTTTAGAGTTTGTATGCAAATATAGGGTAGTTTGGATCACTAGTTTTGAATAATTAGTGACTAACGGAGCGGAAAGCAAGGTTGACGCTACCAACGAAAAAGCGCGTTTTTACTTTGAACACATAATAGATTCTACATGAACCAATCATGGTTAAGAGAGTTCGGGCAACTCTAGGCAAGCCTATTGTTTTTATTGTCCTAGAGTAACGCTCATTAGTATGGAGGAAGACACTGACTAGGCACTTGATTAATATGGAGGAAGACACTTATTAATATGCAGGAAGGCAGGGGAAGGCAAAGGGAAGGTAAAAAGGGGTTAATTCTAATGAAGATATGCTACTCGCTTTTCCCAAAGTCGATAATGATCGGACGATATCCATCGTCTTTTGGCTCAAGTAACACGTCAGATTTCAAGTCGTTATGCAGTGCCATGGATGCAGAAACCCTTTGCAATGGATGTATTCCAGAGTACTACAAATAACTCATTGAAATACTCCAACGGTTGCTGTTTTCTTTAGTAGTCTTCGTCTGATTCCCTTGTGAAGGGTAAGGCTTTCCTCTCCATGGCCGTATAATTGAAGGACTAAACAGTATGCCTCCTGCTCAGTGCAAATGCCCAAAAGAAAAGGAAGCCCAGCATGATCGCGAGGCTATGCAATACACTAGCCTCGTGAAGCACCTCAAGCTTACATCTTTGACTCTCTTTCGAAATGTCATTCCGTCTTTTCATTTCCTTAATGCCTGCCTTAATATTTCCACGGTACCAAGCCAGGAAACACTGTCCAAATGTTCCACACCCAACAGGTTCTTGAGAAATTTTGATAATCAATGACCGGTCAATTTGGCGCACTGAACTGGACGTACTGCTGCATCGATTTTTTTGCTTGACTTTTTGTGGTGCATTTAATTGTCGGTGCAAGGGTTTTGGATTCTATGCGAAAATGTTTTGGATTCGGTATGGGAATGTCTGTCCTTTTAAGCTTTGCAAGAACAGCCATTTTCTTTCCTCTGCTCATGCCCTGGCTTGCTTTATTTCCGATTGCATCTTCAGGAAAATGGTTCGTTTTCTCTATCAAGATCTGTTCCTCTGGACCTCCCTCCCAGCCAATAAAACCAATCTTTCTCTCTATTACTGCGCCAACCACTTCATCTTCTAGCAATTCTGCGTCACTTTTTAACTTCGTACAGTAATTCAGGAATTCCCGCACTCAAGATCATCATCACAGGCCCCATCAATCTCGTTCTGCCGCACATCGGGCATGTCAATCTCAGCTGGCTTTCCTTTCTTGCATTTCGTCTTTTCCTTTTTCGCTCCTCCTGAAGCCTTTTCTTTTACTCTCGTTTTTGTCTCTTCTTCTCCTCTTTCGAATGTCGACGAGAGCGGTACCATTCGCGGTCTTTCAGTATCGATATTTTATTTCTACGTTTAACGACGTACAGCTGTATACCAGTTTTATTACAGGTTGGAAAATGATTCATTTCTGAAGAAAATAGAATAGTGTAGCTCAGGCTTACCTTCAAACGTGAAATTGTGCGTACTTTCGTTGTGTCCAACTATTCCTGCAGCCTCGCAGAGAACAATAGCTTGAATTTGAAGATACAGCAGTTTTATGTTTAGTGTCGAAAGTAATTCACCTATATTTTTGTTTTTCTTCACCTCGCTCTTTGATTGGTTAGCAAAATTCGCATCACTTTCTCAAGTACTGAGAAGTACAATCAAAGCGCACAATTTTCCGCCATTGCCGTCGGCTACATTTAGTTGTTTTGTAATATGTTTGGTTTATTGCGCTGTTCGCGTCCTTTGTGGTTGATCAGAGTAATTTTTTTTGGTTTTGTTAAACCGCTCCTTCAGTATTATTGAGTACAAATGTTTAACCAACATAAAGCGCGACCATTTTTGAACACAAATTAGGAATCAGCAGAACTAAAATAAGGGGAAATCATTGATGGTTATGAAAGATGCAAATTTTATAAATCTAATCTTATGGTCAAAACATGCCAGTTGGAGCAAGGTCACCGCGTTTCCAAAGAGATGAGATCTTCAAAGTTAAGCATATTCTGTCCCAGTCCCTTTTTAATTTTATTTTACGCTGAAATGGTTTTACTAGGAGTTATACACAGTTTAAAATCCTTTATCTTACGAATTCAACAAACTACCCACCAAGCAGAACGGACATTCCTACAAAAAAAGAATTGAAGTTTTGCTTAACTTATGGAGCAGCCTTTCTATAGGATAGTCAAAGCTGATTTCCTTGGCATTATGCCGATTTCCCACTCTTAGATGAATTCTCCGATTCAGTTGTATTATGAGGCTGGTTTCATTCGTGTCACAAATGATATTTGACATTCAATGGTTTTGTCCTGTGATAAACCTTAACTTGGTTCCCCTTAACATTGTTCATTAATTTTTTGTCAGTTGCAATTTCAAAATTTCGTGAAAACAAATTCTCATCGTCCCCCGCAAATGGAAACTATTTGTCGCGTTTCTGCTATTAATTTCATTTATAAATCATGTAAATGTATTTCTTAGTTTATTGCACGGTATCACCTTTGAAGTGACGCCACACGTAAGGCATAAAACATTAATTGACCAGCAGACGAGCGTCATATTGATGAATTTCAACAATTCAAACAACCAGCAGATGTTCCAGGGACGCCCGAGCCAAAATAACAACTACTGTATAACGCTTTCACTCAGGAACATTGTACAGCAAAATTAGTTCTGGACCCGTTAAGAATAACATCAATCCCTACAAAAAAAGAATTGAAGTTTTGCTAAACTTACGGAGCAGCCTTTCTATCGGATAGTCAAAGCTGATTTCCTTGGCATTATGCCGATTTCCCACTCTTAGATGAATTCTCCGATTCAGTTATATTATGAGGCTGGTTTCATTCGTGTCACAAATGATATTTGACATTCAATGGTTTTGTAATGTGATAAACCTTAACTTGGTTCCCCTTAACATTAATTTTTTGTCATTTGCAATTTCAAAATTTCGTGAAAACAAATTCTCATCGTCCCCCGCAAATGGAAACCATTTGTCGCGGTTCTGCTATTAATTTCATTTATAAATAAGGGCTTTATCATGTAAATGTATTTTCTTAGTTTATTGCATGGTATCACCTTTGAAGTGACGCCACAAGTAAGGCATAAAACATTAATTGACCAGCAGACCAGCGTCATATTGACGAATTTCAACAATTCAAACAACCAGCAGATGTTCCAGGAACGCCCGAGCCAAAATAACAACTACTGTATAACGCTTTCACTCAGGAACATTGCACAGCGAAGTTAGTTCTGGAACCGTTAACAATAACATCTATTTATTTACACACGATAAAATTACCGGCAGAGGGGCTGATGTAGTCGTGCATTAACAAAGTTAAAAAAAGGACGAATGTGGGTCAGATGTTGACATATTTACATAATTTTTAATCCTATTTTGTCCGTCTCCAAAATTTACATCCATCCAACAGTGTCAGCTCGGTTGTATACGTCATTCAAGTTCTATTATTTTCATAATATTTTCAATAAAGCAATAGAGTACAGGAATAAATGTGATATCTATAGCCTTATATAACCTTATCACCGAGACTATTAAGTTACAAATCTTTTATTTGTATTATGTATTTGTATTTAGCAATTCGTCCATGGCGGGTGAACACGCAGTAGGACCTGACCGTATCACCCAATAATGATGGTAGTAACATCAATACGTTGGACAGCATTAGTTTTAATATTTCTACTGAAGTTTTGCAATAAACCTTTAATCATGGGATGATAACATAAGTCGAGTCAGTGAGGTAAATACAAACTCTAATAAGGTGTTTCCATCACGCACTAAACAGTACATATGGAAAGAACTATTTATACCTTGTATTTAAGTGGTCTTACTATATGACTGGCTCTTTCGGCGGTCAAGATGAATCAATTCTTCTGCTGTGATTGGCTACCCGTGAGGTCAAGATGGAGCCATCTTGACCGCTCGGGATAGTCCGTTCATCCCCGTTTTACTGTCTTAATAGCGTCCTTTGAGTCATACAATAAATCTTTTAATGACCAAGCTTGTTCGGTCAAGATGGCGGGATATTGGCCTCGTTCTTTCGGTCCAAAACACGCAAAAAAAAAAAAATAATAACATAGCCAATATCTCCCCATTTTGACCCCAGACATGGCCAATAACCCATATATACTGATAGATAGTATTCAAAAAATCAACATTCAGAATCACGTTCTACAGCTGTTGCATTCCACAGGGAAAGTTCTCTTCATTAGCAATATAGACTAGTATATTCCTTTCGACTTAAAGGCCATTCATCTCTCAAACGGAGGACTGTGCATAACCTGCGATTGGTGAGGATGTAGGGCTCATCTGCTGTGAGCTTTGCCAGTCAGAGTTTTGCTACACTTAAGCAACATTCGATACTGCTAAGATGTGACGCTGAAATTCAATCTTTCTACTAACCCTTACCATACGCGACCTTAAGTCTTATTTTAACTCTCTTTATACTGGCTATCTAAGAAAAAACAAAACTTTTAACCGTAGAGCCAAAGGTTATTTTCCTAGGCTTGAGGTGTTTGTTTTTCAGCTGATGCAGCCGCGTTTTCCTAGCGAATACTGCATGAAAAGTAATAAATCTAAGGTTGGTTCACATTGGCACTTAAGGCCCTTAACCATTGCTTCTCTTACGTCTTTGCGGAGCAAACCATACATCAGCGGTTTAACAGGGCGGTTGCACACGCCAGTGCTTCAGTAACTTTTAAGCCGATAGTCCTGTTGAGGTCTTTGGGAACATGGTGGTCGTATAAAGTAGCGATGAAAGTAGGGAAGCCACGTCACCGTGAACGTGCCAACAAGAAGAGCGATGTTTTAACGGTCTTCAACTTACTGACAAACCGCACGGCTCGGGCCTTGTAGGTTGGCTGCGTTGATTTGACGCGCGTGTTGTCGAGTCACGAAGTAGATTTTGATATACACGATTAAGATGCTCAGAAATGGTACAACGACCGCCACGGAGAAACTAATATCAAGGTAGAGAAGAACCTGGTGCTTGGGAACGCAAATACAAGAAACGCCTGTAAAAACGACACCAGCCAAATAGCTGTGATGATTATGGCGGCGCGAAAGCTAGTCAGGTAAGCGTCGTACGTCAGCGGGTAAAAAATCGACATGAAAACGCTCCAATGTGGCAGCGGCGAGGTTTAAAAGCGACGCAACGCCTAATAAAGGGAAAAAGCGTATCGCGGACTGTCGAAATGCCCGACTGGCTGGGGTGATATTTTTCCGAGATGTAGATGGGAACCAGAACGCTGGCCATGAAGAAGTCAGCCATTGCAAGACTCAAGACAAAAGCGTTGGTGACACTCCTCAGTCGGCGGACGCGCCAGATTGTACCGATCACGCACAAATTTAAGGCCAATCCGACTATGGCGATGGTTACCAAATACACTATAAGAACATAGAACATTGGCAAAGCTGATGTTGTTGGTGGCAAGCGGTTTAGGCATAGCGTCAAGTTCCCTGACAAAGCGGGCAGCAATGGATCGGTCTCATTTCCTGTAAGTTGCTTAAGCGCTGTAAAATTGAAGAGTGCGTGTATATCTTTGCACGCGACTGAGAAATCTGTCATATTGTTCAATTAGATCAGCCATCTTCGTTGCCTACCTGAAATCAGAAGAGATCAACTCTTTAAGGTAAGACTTTTCTGTAAGATCGCATGCTGAATGAAAAACAACACAGTCTTTTCTCCTTTTAACATTAATTCCGTGTTGTTTTGCACCTGTTGGGTTAATAAACGACGCAACGCCTAATAAAGGGAACAGTGTATATATGGCTGTCGAAATGCCCGACTGGCTGGGGTGATATTTGCCCGAGATGTGCATGGAAACCAGAACGCTGGCCATGAAGAAGTCACCCATTGCAAGACTCAAGACAAAAGCGTTGGTGATACTCCGTAGTCGGTGGACGCGCCAGATTGTACTGATCACGCACAAATTTAAGGCCAATCCGACTATGGCGATGGTCGCAAAATACACTGTAATAAGAACATGGGGCATTGGCGAAGGATCAACGGTTGTTGGTGGCAAGCGGTTTAGGCATAGCGTCAAGTTCCCTGACAAAGCGGGCAGCAATGGATCGGTCATATTCCTGTAAGTTGCTTAAGCGCTGTAAAATTGAAGAGTGCGTGTATATCTTTGCACCGACTGAGTAATCTGTCAAATTGTTCAATTACACAGCCATCTTCGTTGCCTACCTGAAATCAGAAGAGATCAACTCTTTAAGGTAAGACTTTTCTGTAAGATCGCATGCTGAATGAAAAACAACACAGTCTTTTCTCCTTTTAACATTAATTCCGTGTTGTTTTGCACCTGTTGGGTTAATAAATGGTTAATTTTCTTTAAACACACCCGTGAACGAATGATTGCATTATACTTTTTTTTCGTCGGTTTTTCGATGCTTAAACGGCTCGGAAGGTTTGATGTATTTAAACTGTTCAAAATCGCGGTTAAACCATCAAACATTTTCGTCCAACGTCGCGTTTGCTAAAATACAACGTATTTGGGTGGCGAGATGGACAAACAATCTTTGACGAAACATTAGACAAAATGAGCCCACATAGCGATTTTTGCATATTATTACTGAAATTTCGACTTTATATGGCTCATCCTGATCGCCTTTTACCGGCTGTGCACGCCTTGTTGGCTTTGGTGGCTAAACCATCATACGTTTGTTCGTAACGCCAAATGTTGAATGAAAAGTGTTTGATCTAAATCAAACATGGAAACACAATTCAATGCAAAGTTGATAGTGGCGGCTGAACGGTCAAACATGTTCTTCCAACACGATATTGGATTAAAATGTTTAATCATTTAGCCAGGGCTTAATTCTTCTTGCGTAAATAATTACTGATCGTCATCCAAACCCATTGTTTTTCTGCCTGCATTATATCACCGAATGCGGAGTGAAAATAGTGCAAACGCATCTCGATTATTGCAGCGCTGTCTGGGGCTGCATCGGTAATAGCCTCAGCCATAAACTAGAGAAAACTACAAAACAGGGCTGCACGCATAATAACAGGGTCTAGTTGGGGTCTAGTTTGATTGTAAGCTACACAACCCGCCTCGATTAGCTTTGCTACATGCGGTTGTGTATTTTTTCTAAATTGTAGAATTGTAATAATCGAAATAAAGTATATACAACTACGCGGCAACTACGCAAAAACAATGCAATTACAACGACCAAAAGTAAGTATTTACCATCATATTCCTCTGACTTAACAGTAAATGTTTTTGCGTTAGGAAAATCTCTTCTTCCGAACTTCTTTCTGAGCGGCTCTCTGCCATCGTTTCAAGCAACGAGTTGACTTTCACAAACAACTGTGATGTTTGTTGAGCAATATGCAAATTGCCACTGCGCGCTTATTGCCTGTTTTTTTATCATCATTAAGAGTACAGACAGGTAAATTTCAGCCTTAGTTTTTGTAGATGACACTCTCTCTCTGACTGGGAAAAAAGCTACAATTATCACTTGCGATACTGAACTTATCGTCTTTATGTATAGAAGCTCCTGAAAATCAGGCAACTGAAAAGACAACCAGGTTTCCGAAATTAAGCCGCGACTACATGCAAGAAGTTGTTTGAAACGCCGACTTTATTATTATCAACGTATCATTAGAAAACGACATACCTTCTGTTTGGCGCTCTGAACGAGAAATAAACAATGGCTGAACAAGAGAAAGACGAAAATCTTCGACGCTTGTATGCCGAGGCCCGAACCAAAACGTAAACCACATCTTTATGGGGCCTTTCAGATGGTAGTTTGAATTTGATTCTACTTTGTAGCGGCAACTGAGGATATTTTAATTCATGCATGGCATTGGCCTGCTGGTCGTGGGCGATGGGCTTTACCACCTGTCTCCAAGAAAAAGCTCTCAAGGGGTCCTATGCGCCACTGAGCGCGGTGGCATGATGATGATGATTGGTCTGCCGTCAAACTGTCAACTTTTTAGCCAATGAATCTCCTCCTCCTTCTCGCAAAGAGCCCTGTTTCCATATGATCGCAAACGATCGCAAAGTAGTCTTAGCATGCAATTCGGTCAGAGAAACTATGGAAAATGTCGCGCTGTGTTGATTCTCAATGAACAGAATATCGTCCCGATCCAGCTGGTAGCAATGTCGTTCGCTAAGATTTTTTTCTTCGCATATGTCGCATTTATCTTGAATTTCCTTCCATTTTTGCCCAGCTCCTTGCTTTTTTCCCCTTTATCCTTAAAATCTTCACTGTTTTGGTTGTAAAGACACTCGTACAGCGCAACTATTGCCATAAATTTCTTCTTACTAACGCTGCCGTGTTCACTCTTACCCGCGCGTGTTTATGGCATGGTAAGCGTTGCAACAAACAGACGCGCGAGCTTTGTTTCTGGAAAACTTGGTTCTGAATTCGGCACATTATGGGGTATGTTTTGATCGCAGATCGCAGAAACTATGGTTTCCATATGATCGCACGATTGCAGTTGATCGATGGTTCTATCTTCTATGATAGTCTGCGATCACTGTCGCAGAAGTGTGTTCGCAGAATGCTTTGCTATCCGCGGTCCGCGATCGTCTGCAGTCACATGGAAACCAGGCTTAAAGAACCATTGTCACTGAAATTCTCCAAGTTTGTTCAAATTTTTAGTGAGTACTTCTTCTATTACATGAATTGCCCGTGTGCCAACAAAGACATAGATTTCTAATGATTTCTTGGAAGAAAAAAAAGTGGTATTATTGTCCAAGACACAATGACAAGACTTGAAAAAGTTAACGTAACATTTTCAAGTTGCAATCCATCCAAAGTGGGTGACAGTGCCCCTTTAAGAGTGAGGTTCATTACGGGGGAGGGGCACTCCCTATAATGGCTATATGGGGAGGCTCCGCCCCGAAGGCTTCAGGTATATGAAAAGGTAGGGATTTCACCAGTCAAAGTATATAAAAGGGTGGGTAAATCTGTCATTGAGGTATTTCAAAAGGGCCTTTCATTAAAATATTTCGAACACACATACCTTATGGCTGTCCTGTTCTAATTTATTGAACGCTGTATAAAAATAACGAGAAGACTTCCTGTTTTAGGTGTACGAAAGGGGTGCCATTTGTTAATGGAAGGCATATACAAAAGGGGTACCTTTTCTGTCAAAAATGTTTTTTTTACCTAGGCCTTATCACCTCACCACCTAATCCAAAACGCGGTTACCTTTTAACATACACCACCAATGTAAAACCCGCTCGTTGTATTTTCGTGCTTGTGTTCTCCTGCTCAACTGCATCTAATCACCTTTGTAGTTTCACCCAGATTCTAACTGTTAACTATGCTGAGACGAATTTTCTTGACAGTGCGTTTCCTCTCACTGGGGATCACACACTGAAGCACTTGTTTATTTGCTAGGTGTGGTTCGGAGAGCGCATGTTCAGTGACGACTTTTGTTTTTACACCCGTCGCGTAGAATTCCCAGTCACATCCGGGGCTTTCATAGGCTAAAGCCGCATTTGAGCCATGTGGTGATCTTTAAAATATGGCGGAATTGTAAGATTTTAACGACTTTGAGTGGATCCTTGTCTGTTTTTGTGTTTGATTCGTAACGATTTCTAAATGGGTACCACCGGAATTGAGGTGACGAGAAACATCATATTCAAGATCTTACCTTGGACAAACACCAGGTTATCGGATCGCTCTGTTTTTTTCCGCTAAAAATCAAGCTCAATCTCGCAATTTCAGTATAGAGAAGCGCGTTCGAGGACTTTCATCGAAGGATTAAGGCCAAAGTTAGCTGAGAATCCGAAGGGTACCACTGGAAATGCTGATGTCTATCGTATACCTTCAAAACCATCACAGCCTTTCAATCCAAGGAATATGATAAAAACTGGTTTTTTGTTTTCCTTTGCATTTAGCCTGAGCCCGTCAGGTGAGGTCCGCGCGAAGAAAACTTTCAGAAAACTTGTTGTAAAGTCGTAAACAATTTTTCACAGGTCGAGCCGCCATCTTTTTTTGCTTTTTTCAAGGTCATTATGTCATGTAAGACTCCATGTATTGTCCTTTGCCTCATGTATGCTTCATTTAGTAATGTCACGGTGAAAAACGGCAAAGACAACTGACCCCCACCCCGGCGGGAAATTTGTTTTGACCGCACTGGATAGGGAATTCTACGCGACGTGGTTACAAAATCCCCAAATGTCGCAGCTTGGAGCAGTTCTTTGAAGCCATCCAAGCTCTTCCGTCTGTGGACACTCCTCAGGTGTTTGGCTTGCATCCTAATGCTGACATCACGTGAGTATCCAAATGTGTCTTTCCAAGCAATACATAAGGAGAACATTCCTCTGGTGTCAGAAATAAATTATTCAGTAAACATGACGAGCTCTAAGTAAATGACAGAAACTCCTATTATTATTATCATCATCATCATCATCATCATCACTATCACTATCACTATCACTATCATTATCATTATCATTCTCATTATCATTATTATTATTAACTTATTTCTCTCGATCAAGCGGGTTAGTCACTCTCCAAAAAATGAATTGCAACTAAATCACGTTTGTCCACTGGAGAGCGTCTTATCCTCTGGATAATATTTTCCGCCCTTTGAACACCTGAGAATTGATCTCAAGGACTGACTGTTAGCGGATTGAACATGCGCCCGCGTCAGATAAAGTTTATGATATTCTGTACTCTGTTTTCAGTTATCAGAGCAACACTGCCAAAGACGTGCTGGACACCATCATGAGCATCCAACCCAAGGACTCTGGGGGAGGATCTCGGAAGACACGTGAGAGTGTGGTGACCAGGCAGGCAGACTGGTGTGCTAGGCAGTGGGTCAGTCATTCATCATCTCTTTGCAGCTTGTATAGTGTCATCTGTTTAGCGCTACAAACCACATATCAGTCTTTGCTCGATCTCAGTTTATCAGTAAGATGATCAACCCTTTAAATCTTTCTGTGTACAGGTGAGAGCGCGACTTCAGAAGATGGGAGCTCTAGCGTCTATGAACATCTTTTTGAGACAGGAGATTGATCGCATGCAGCGCGTGATCACCTTGGTCCGGCAAACACTGACTGACCTCAAGTTGGCCATTGAGGGAACCATTATCATGAGTGAGGTACGTTTCCCACACACGAGGGGGATTTAGATAATTGACTTGTTTTTTTTTTTTTAGTTTTGAACGACTGGTAGATTTATACTAAAACAATTAGATTATTCGCTCCCGATTTCTATGCGTGATAGCTGATTCGGGCTGCGCCCTCATCAGCTATTGAGCGATAGAAATCTCGAGCTCATAATCTAATTGTTAAATATTCTATTTTTTATTAGCTTCGCCATAGGCAGGGTACCCACAACAGCGGGTAGCCAATTACTGCGGGCCCATTTATAAAATTGCAGTAAAAGAAACTAAGATGGATACAGTTAACGACAGCATGTTACAGGACGAGCAAAACTACGAGCACGGTTACATTTAAGACATAGTTTTAAAAGTACGAGGGTTGTCACAGTCAGTAAAGCAGTAAAATAGTGTTTTAGCATTACAGATTTAAAAGAATGGAGGTTGTCCATATTCAAGAGAAGTTCGTCGGATAAGGTGTTCCATATTCTAGTAGATCTGAGAAGGAAATATTTCTGATACGTGACAGTTTAATTTTGCATTTACTTTCCGAGTATTTGACAACATTATTGCTTGATGATCTGGTGGATCTAGAGATGCGGATGACAGGGAGAACGGAGGAATTTACACGTGCAAGTCCATGCGTTATTTTAAAGAAAATTGCCAAATCCAAGTATTCGTGCCAGTATGTTACAGAGAGTAGGGACAAGGCTTTTAATCTACAGGTTTAAAAGGCCGAGCAGGAAAACGGTAACTTAAAGAATGTACTTGGTGGCACGCCGCTGAGTTCTTTCAATTCTTGAATTGAATTGAGTCACCTTCTTTCTTATTTCTGTTGTCAGTGCATTGTGCCAGTTTGCGTTTATGTTTTAACAAAAGTGCCCGTTGCTCTAATTACAGGAAGGTGTCTACATCTATGGCTTGTACCTGGACGGCGCTGGTTGGGATCGCCGTGGCTGTAAACTCATCGAGCCTCAGCCAAAGTTCTGTTCACTCTTTTGCCGGTGGTACACGTGTACGCGGTCAACTCCACCGCACCAAAAGATCCCAGGCTTTACCAGTGCCCTGTGTACAAGAAGCCACAGCGTACAGACCTGACCTACATCACTCCCCTGTGGCTCAAGACCGTACAGAGTCCAGATCATTGGATTCTCAGGGGAGTGGCCCTGCTGTGTGACATCAAGTGATTTCAAATTCCCAATTCCCACCGATTACGTCGGGTATTCACTTAGTTCCATCGTAATTCCCAATCTCTTACTTGATAGTTTTCTTCTTTGTCGGTTGTTCAACATTTTTCATCCAAAAACTATTTAGAAAAACGCATATTTAAAAGAAACAAATGAATATTAATAAAAACCTTTTACTAAACGAGTGTCTTGTCTGTGTATTTTGTTTGTTTGTTTGTTTGTTTTTACATAGAATGTCTTACCCTTTCCGCCCGTTATGCGACTATAAACCTAGTAGAATTTCGAAATTTCATTGCTTGTTTACGCTGGAAATTTTTAAGAGCGATTCCGCTGCCCTACTTCTTATTGAAAAAGATTACTACCCTACCTTGTGATAAATCTTTTCCTCTTCAATTGTGGTCGCCTTCAAAGCCTTCCCAGTACGATGAGAATAATTCAAAGTAAATCTGTCCCTCCTCAGAATGCAGGGTACAATGAAGTCAAGATAAGCAATACATAGTGGGCGCAATGAGAAATAAGTCCATAGTTTATGTAAGGGCCGCAATAATCGTGAATATATTATCTCTCTTAACATGCAGGATGACCTCTGCTTTTACGTTCTTTAGGATCTGAGTTCTTCCATTTATTTGTAATAATTTGCCTTAGTGCCAGTTACATACAATAGTTCCTGGTACAGTAACAAGAATTTCATTGTCGATTTCTTGCATCTTTAATTTTATATTTTTTTAGAACTGCAAAGCTTCAGTACGCTGTTTAAATAAACTGTTGTTGAACGCTATCCATCAGGGGTTAATATATGCGATCTCCACTTTTGTGCATTTAAAGTCATGAGTAGCTTGTGATATGGCTAAAACTAATAATTTTGGTAGTAGAACCTGGACGCAGATGAAGAATTTCGAGCAACAGGTGGTGAACATATTTTCTTAAACTTGGCAGTGCCACACTCTTATACACAAGGTTCTTGATCATACTGTTCATACCCTTCCCTGCATTTTCGTTCTTTTTCTTTGTATTGCATCATTTTGAAGGAGGAAAGATCTTGTTTGGTTACCACTAAGGTTAGCTAGTTACCACTGCACGACGGCACTGCTCACTGCTGCTCGCCGTGAAAAAGAAAAGCGGACAGTTTTGAAGTAGGAAAGACCTCATGGATATCCCCACCACGATTCATTAGATATTCAGGATCACAGCTTTATTCTCTAAGGAAACAAAATTTGTCACTCAACCCTGATATTGCTTTGGACCTGAAGACACGTGGGCTTTTTCATAGCCGGAGAGTGAGAGCAGGACTTAAAGTGCGTCAAAGGACCTTGAGAGAACAACCAATCTAACTCTTTGAAATCCCGCTCACCCTTGTCGATTAAGTTGCGTGGCAATACCCATGACAACAAATTGCTTCCTCCCGGTAGTCTTGTGTCTACCAACTTGCAGGTAGTGCGTAATGAGATCGACGAGTTGCAGCTCGTCGAGACCCTCAGCAAGGCTGATGTGGTCTGTGTAACGGAGTCCTGGTTATCGCCTCACATTGATGACTCGCTAGTCGCCATGACTGGTTGTAACTTGATTCGAAGGGACCGTGAAGGTGGTAGCGGTAGGGGTGGTGTTTGCTTATATCTCAAGTCCTCCTACACTTGCACGAGGCTGATCGAAAAATTGAGTCACTGTAGATGATATTAAGACCGTGCAGCCTCCCAAGACCCGTTTCATGTATTATATTGTGTGTTATTTACTATTCTACAGCCAATAGTGAAATCGAGAATGCAGCATTGCGTGACCATGTTCAGACAAATCTCGATACTCTACTCGTCAAACACCCCAACGCATTGGTAATCAACACCGGAGACTTTAACCCCACATCAACCGGGTTTAATGTGAACAACTTGACCTATGCGAATAACACATCAAGCAAATGGTGAAATTTAAAACCAGAGACTCGGGGACCTTGGACTGGTTTCTGACTAATATGCCTAAATTATTCGGCCTTTCCCAACTACCAAAGGTTGGTGCCACGGATCACTTTACCATCCTTGCTAGACCTGTGACTTCCTTACTGAGCTCTCACACGAGTAGAAAAGTGCGGATCAGAGATATGAGAGAAAGCGCCTGGCGACCCTTTGGTAGATGGATGGTAGAGAAGGACTGGTCCCATGTCCTTGCAGCGGTGTTGTGTAAAGAAAAATTTCAGCTTTTTTCTTCTGAGTTAAAAGGGGCTATTGATCTTCTATTACCATGAAGAACTGTTAAGATCAATAGTTCGGATAGACCCTAGGTTACTAAAAGGTTAAAGTCATCCATTAAAAAGAGGCAAGAGTCTTTCAATAAACATGGCAAGGACTCTAACAGCTATAAGATGTGGAGGAATAAGGTCCAGAATGAAATTAAGTCTGCTAAACGTCTTTACTATAGGAATAAATTTGCTGATCTTGAGCTTGATCACTCGTCTAGTAGGAATTGGTGGAATCATATTAAACGCTTGACTGGAAAAGACATTAAGCAAGATTGGCACTATCAGTTCATGGACCACAACTGCTCAGATATGCTCTCCCTTTCAAATAAGGTGAACAATTATCAGTTTGACTGACCACTTTACATCTCTGGAGCCTCCAGCTCTGGTCCCTCAGGAAGTCCCCCCTGAATTCCTGATATCTGAGTGGGAAGCTTTATGGGCCCTCTCGGCTGTGAAGATCGGCAAAGCTATTGGTCCTGATTGCATCCCGAATAGAGTACTAAAAGATTTTTCCCAAGAACTGGCACCAGTATTCAAGTAATATATCCAAAACGAGTGCGAGTGTTTCGTCAGGGGTTCCAAACACCGAGAAACAGATGAAAGCATGACGCCGAAGAGCGGACTGCTTTTATTGTTTCGAGGTGTTTGGAACCCCTGATGAAACACGGAGCACGAGTTTTGGATATGGCTTCTTAATCACGCATAAAAATACAATGCAATATAGCAAATATATTGTCTGTATAATTAGCACCGATTGTTTCAAGAAGCAAAAGCGAATACATTCTTTCGCATTTTTCACAACTCGTTCCCTGCATACATTTTCTGGGAGTCGTTTGTTTCGCGTCAGCAGTCATTCAATGTAGCTGGCACATGATGGCGGAGATCACGGACGGAGCGAGTCGTTTTAGTCCGCCTAAAACTTTATCTGAGGACCACTTTACAGCTTATGAGGCCGTTCCTGCTTCTACAAAGTACAAAACACATTTTTGGACAATGGCAGCTGGAATTAAGGGAGAGGAAAGTACCGATTTTAGATCATATTCTGGCTGTCTTTACAGCGATTATGAGTGGTAGGTGAATCCTGTAATTTGTGAAATATCGTAAATGGATGCCGTACGGCTGTTAAAACTTTTTGTAAATGAAGACATGAACCAGCACTGTATAGCTAATGATAATTAGAAGCGCAATTTCCATAATTTAGTGGTATATACCACTCTCACTGGAGGATGGTATACATTTTTTCATTGGGTATCTAAACACATGCACGTGATGTTATACATCCGGTATTTGGTAGTTGAAGTAATGAATTATTAATGAGTTTGAGAAGGATATCTACAACACATCCCTGACTGAGGGTTACTTTCCTGACGCCCTGAAGGCCTCACTGTTGAATCCAATCCCCAAAATCTCACCCCTGCAGCACATAGAGACCGATTTGCGACCTATCGCTCTGACGTGTACTCTTGCTAAGGTGCTTGAAGGATTTACGCGCGACCGCTTGATCACACAAGTGTCTCATCTGATCGACCCACGTCAGTTTGCACGTGCAGGACATTCCACCACCGACGCGTTAGTCTATTTGCTGCAGGCGGTGTATGAGGCAGTGGATACAGGGAACTGTGGTGCTACGCTGCTTTTTACTGACTACTCTAAGGGTTTTGATTCGATTGACCACACTGTACTGATTGAGGAGCTAAAGAAGATGCATGTGCACCCTGTTCTGGTAAACTGGATAACAGTGTTTCTGTGTAACAGATCTCAGGCTGTGAGGATTGAGAAAGTTATATCTGAGTGGAAAACTCCCAAGGGTGGTATACCACAAAGTACCAAGCTAGGAGTCATCTTGTTTACGATCATGTGAAAAATAATTTTTTGCGCTCATGAAACCCTAGAATTAAGTTTGTTGATGATACAACAGCCCTTGAAATAATCACTAGGAACAGTGTCAGTTTGCTCAATTTTGCTACAAATGATATTTACGCCTTTTCTGAAGATCATAAAATGAAACTGAATCCTACTAAGTGCAGGGAAATGCTAATTAATTTTATGACAATCATAATTTTATTGTGAATCCTATTGTAATTGGTGGTAATTCAATTGAGGAAGTCTTGTCATATAAGTTACTAGGTGTTTATTTAAGTCATGACCTGAAATGGAACCATCATGTTGAACATATTGTGAAAAAGGGAAACAAGAGATTTTACTCTTTAATAAGCAATGTGGTACTCCTCCAGCTTCTCTAGCAAAGGTTTATACAACCGTTGTACGTCCTGTCCTATAATACGCTGCCCCCGTGTGGCAAAATATACCAAATTTTCTATCCTATAATATCGAGAGCATTCACAAAAAGGTTATGCGCATCATTTTCGCGTTAATGAATTACAATAAGGCATTAAATGGACTCAATCTAACAACACTAAGCGAGAGGCGCGCCCATCTGTGCCAGGTTTATATTGATAGACTCCGGAATGAGAACCACCCCTTGCACCTTATGCTCCCCAGACGGGAGGAGTTGGTACATAATTACAATCTCAGATCTGGCGTTAGCCGTACAACGCGTCCTTCTTGTAGAACTAAGCGCACGCAAGAGTTCGTCACTTACAAGTACATCTAGTGACTTGTACTGATTTATTCATAATTTAGTTCTAGTAATTTTATCTTAGTATTTATTGTATTTTTATTCTAGTATGATATAATATTATACATAGCTCTGTAATTCAGCCATGTATTGTGTATGTTGCTTCAATGAGTTTTAATAAATAGTCTGTTATTATTATTATTATTATTATTATTATTATTATTATTATTATTATTATTAATTTATTTATTTATTTTACAAGCAGTCTGGTAAAAAGTCCCCCGGCCAGTGTTGTAAGGCGCATTTGATCATATCCAAATGCTAATTTGCGCCACACAAGTGATAAATTATTGTTGTAACTCGCGTGTATATAGGGTGTTTCCTTGAACACAGTGATGTACATGCTGGGTGAAGTACAGTTTGGAGGCAGAGTCACTGATGACTATGACAAGAGGCTCTCGAACACCTTCGCAAAGATAAAGTTGAACTGTGATTATGATCAAATACAGCGGTTTTCAATTGAGCATCGAGAGTAAATTGCATTTGCTTTGGTTATGCATTG
>JAEMWC010002292.1:0-15000 GCA_016490735.1 Pachyseris speciosa | reverse complement strand
GTACATATGGAAAGAACTATTTATACCTTGTATTTAAGTGGTCTTACTATATGACTGACTCTTTCGGCGATCAATTCTTCTGCTGTGATTGGCTGCCCGTGAGGTCAAGATGGAGCCATATTGAACGCTCGGGATAGTCCGTTCGTCCCCCGTTTCACTGTCTTAACAGCGTCCTTTGAGTCATAAAATAAATCTTTTAATGACCAAGCTTGTTCGGTCAAGATGGCGGGATATTGGCCTCGTTTTTTTTTTGCATGTTTATAGACCTCTTCTTCGTCTCGGTCCAAAACACGCAAAACAAAAAAAAAGATTTTAGCCAATATCCCGCCATTTTGACCCCAGGCTTGGCCAATAACCCATATATGCTGATAAATAGTATTCACAAAATTAAAATTCAGAATCGCCTTTAGCAATATAGACTAGTATATTCCTTTCGACTTTAAGGCCATTCATCTCTCAAACGGAGGACTGTGCATAACCTGCGATTGGTGAGGATGTAGGGCTCATCTGCTGTGGGCTTTGCCAGTCAGAGTTTTGCTACACTAAAGCAACATTCGATACTGCTAAGATGTGACGCTTAAATTCAATCTTTCAACTAACCCTTACCATACGCGACCTTAAGTCTTATTTTAACTCTCTTTATACTGGCTATCTAAGAAAAAACAAAACTTTTAGCCATAGAGCCAAAGGTTATTTTCCTAGGCTTGAGGTGTTTGTTTTTCAGCTGATGCAGCCGCGTTTTCCTAGCGAATACTGCATGAAAAGTAATGAATCTAAGGTTGGTTCACATTCTGGCACTTAAGGCCCTTAACCATTGCTTTTCTTACGTCTTTGCGGAACAAACCATACATTAGCGGGTTTAACAGGGCTGTTGCACACGCCAGTGCTTCAGTAACTTTGAAGCCGACAGTCCTGTTGAGGTCTTTGGGAACATGGTGGTCGTATAAAGTAGCGATGAAGTAGGGAAGCCACGTCACCGTGAACGTGCCAACAAGAAGAGCGATGGTTTTAACGGTCTTCAACTTACTGAGAAACGCACGGCTCGGGCCTTTTGGGTTGGCTGCGTTGATTTGACGCGCGTGTTGTTGAGCCACGAAGTAGATTTTGATATACACGATTAAGATGCACAGAAATGATACAGCGACCGCCACGGCGAAACTAATATCAAGGTAGAGAAGAACCTGGTGCTTGGGAAACGCAAATACAAGAAACGCATGTAAAAACGACACCAGCCAAATAGCTGTGATGATTATGGCGGCTAGAAAGCTTGTCAGGTAAGCGTCGTACGTCAGCGGGTAGGAAATTGACATGAAACGCTCCAATGTGGCAGCGGCGAGGTTTAAAAGCGACGCAACGCCTAATAAAAGGAACAACGTATCTACGGCTGTCGAAATGCCCGACTGGCTGGGGTGATATTTTTCCGAGATGTAGATGGGAACCAGAAGGCTGGCCATGAAGAAGTCACCCATTGCAAGACTCAAGACAAAAGCGTTAGTGACACTCCTCAGTCGGCGGACGCGCCAGATTGTACCGATCACGCACAAATTTAAGGCCAATCCGACTATGGCGATGGTTGCCAAATACACTATAAGAACAAAGAAAATTGGCAAAGCTGATGTTGTTGGCGAAGGATCAACGGTTGTTATCAGCACGCGGTTTTCACATAGCGTCAAGTTCCCTAACAAAGCTGGCAGCAATGGATTGGTCTAATTTTCTGTAAGTTGCTTAAGCGCTGTAAAATTGAAGAGTGCGTGTATATCTTTGCACGGACTGAGAAATCTGTCAATTTGTTCAATTACATCAGCCATCTTCGTTGCCAACCTGAAATCAGAAGTGGTAAGGTAAGAGTTTTTTGTAAGATCGCATGCTGAATGAAAAACAACACAGTCTTTTCTCCTTTTAACATTAATTCCGTGTTGTTTTACACTTTGTCACATTACATGACTAGTACACGAAGTCCTATTTTAACCCCAAAGACATGATGGGACTTTTGTGTGTGTTTCCGCCATCTTGAATGAGAAGTTCATGTCAATGCTCTGGAGAACCGTAAAGAATAAAAAGAAACCAGTTATGTTACATGGATGTCAGAACTGGGATCTTCTCCAACAAATTAGAAGACCGGAAGACTGGTATACACGATTAACAGTGTTGACCTAAACGTTTCGCTGCTTCGCCGAGCGATCAAATTCAACTCACCCGTTTACTGTAAACATCGTGGCAGGATGAGTGACCTAATTGGATTCGAAGTCCCTAAAATGGATTGGACCCCCAGCCCAGATCTGCTCAGAAGATTCAAGCGTTTTCGCCAGAAATGCTAGCTGCTGTTTGAGGGTCCACTCAAACGACGAGATGAAGACCAAAAATGCAAGTATGTGTTACTATGGTCGGGTGATTACGGCCTAGAGCTGTTCAACACGTGGGCGCTAACAGATGACCAGCGGAAAGACCTGAATGAGTACTGGACCAGATTTGAGAATCATATCAGACCTCAAGCAAACCACATCTTAAACAGATACTATCTGCGAAGTCTGAAACAGAATAATCGTTCCCTTGATGCCTTCTTAACAGAGGCAAAGCTACTCATACAGAGTTCTGGTTACCCTGAAAACCTGCACGACGAGCTAATGCGTGATACACTGGTCTTTGGAATCGAGTCAGAGGAAGTAAGAAGAAAGTGCATCGCAAAAGGCAACGAACTAACCCTCACAAAAGCACAGGAAATTGCCCGCACGGACGAAGCCACTCGCATGCAACTGAAAGCAATGAATAATCCTCCAAACCCCAGCCAAGCAGAGAACCAAGTTGATGCAATAAGGCAGCAGAACAAAACAGGAAGTTCTGCCAGCCCTGGAAGCTATGGTGGCAAAGCCTACAAAAAATTTGACAGCAATCTAAGACAGTGTTTCAGATGCGGAGATACCCCCCACCCCAGAAGACAAAAGTGCCCAGCAAGTGGAGTGGAATGCCACAACTGCCACAAACGAGGCCACTTCAGTAAAGTATGCAAATCAAGAGATAGGTCGAATGTCATGGAAATACAAAAAGATCAGTCTGAAAGTGGCGAGGGTGATACCATCTTTCTAGGAACACTGGAAGCCCAACAAGGCCCACCCACAATATACATACCCAACACCTCCCACATCGCCACAATCGAAGGAGAAGATAACCGAACCAAGGTGATGACTGAAATCCGAGTCTCAGTGAGCCCTTCCCATACACAGACCATGCCACTCACCTGCAAAATTGACACTGGCGCTGAGGTTAATGTCATCTCCAAACAAGACCTTCACAGATTAGTCCCCAGTCCCTACAAGATACACCTCAGCCCTGCAAAATTCAAGATAACTGCATATGGAGGTCATAATATAAAGAACCTTGGCACCTGCCCATTGTACGTCCATCAACATGGAGGCATTAAAGAAGTAGTTTTCAACGTCACTGAAGTGCAAGGACCGGCAATGCTCGGCTGTAGAGCGTGTGAGGAACTTGGCCTGGTTAAGTTCAACTGCAGCTTGGAAACCCTCAAACAACACAAGGCATCCTGCCACCAAATGCAAACACCTTCCCGATTTCAACAAGAAGACGATTCCAAGAGGAATAATCCCCAAGAACCTCCAGCAGGGACCCCACTAGACAAGGAAAGCCTCCTCAGAGATTTCAGCGACTGCTTTGAAGGCCTAGGCAGCTTCAACATGAAGCCCTACCACATCACACTGGACCCTGACGCCGAACCTGTCATCCACGCACCTCGTACTGTGCCAGTCCACCTACAACACATGTACAAAAAGGAACTTGACAGTCTAGTAGAACTTGGTGTACTCACACCAGTAACTGAACCAACCGATTGGGTCAACAGTATTGTCCTCTCTGAAACAACCAATGACAAGGGAAAAGTTACAAAGATCAGAATTTGCCTTGACCCGCGTGACCTGAATAAGGCAATCAAGCGCGAACACTACTACACCAAAACGATTGACGAAGTAGTCACACAGCTCCACAATGCCAAATTTCTGAGTGTAGTGGATGCGAAAAAGGGATACTGGCATGTACCCTTAGACAAACCCAGCTCTTACTTAACTACCTTCAACACCCCCTTTGGAAGGTTTCGCTTCAATCGACTCCCTTTTGGCCTCGTAGTCTCACAAGATGTGTTCCAAAGACACTTGGATTCTGCTCTTGATGGTCTAAAAGGGGTCACAGGCATTGCTGACGACATTCTAGTGTATGGGTCTACAGAAGAAGAGCATGACAACAACTTGTCTAACCTGATGAACAGAGCTTTGGAGAAAGGAGTCAAGTTCAACAAGGACAAAGTGCAGCTAAAGTGTCAAGAAATCAGCTTCTTTGGACACAAGTGGACCCCAGATGGGATCAAACCAGATGACAAGAAAATATCTGCAATTCAAGACATGACCCCTCCTACAAACCGCAGTGACCTCCAAAGCTTCTTGGGACTTGTCAATTATCTTACAAGATATTCCAGTCGTTTGGAAAGCATCACCACACCACTGCGTGAGCTGACCAAGAAAGACATAGCATACACATGGGGACCTGAACAGGATCAAGCATTCCTCCAAGTCAAAGAAGAGATTACATCCATGGGGACACTGCATTATTTTGACCCACACTCTGAAACCGTCATCCAAACTGATGCTTCCCAAAAAGGACTTGGAGCTGTCTTACTCCAACAAGGGCACCCCGTTTGCTATGCATCAAAGGCACTTTCGGATACAGAAAAGAATTACAGTAACATTGAAAGAGAAATGCTTGCTGTTGTATGAGGCCTGGAGAGGTTTAACTACTTCATTTATGGCAAGCATTGCACAGTACATACTGACCACAAACCATTGGAATCCATTTTCAAGAAGCAACTGTACAGCTGCCCACCTAGGCTCCAGAGATTCCTGCTAAGAGCCCTCAAGTACGACATATCTGTGAAGTATGTTAAAGGTAGTGATGTGCCCATAGCTGATGCCCTCTCCAGAGTCAGCCCGCAACAGCTTCCTGAGAGCGACCAAATTCCAGAAATATGTGTGCACCATGTCACACAAAACCTCCCTGCATCTCCAACAAGACTTCAACAGATCCGAGATGAGACAACAAGAGACCCTACATTGTCTTTGCTGAGAGAGGTCATTTTTGAAGGATGGCCCCAAGAAAGAGAGCAATGCCCCAAAGTGATCCATGAATACTGGAATTTCAGAGAAGAATTGACCATCGAAGATGGGTTACTATTGAAAGGAGAACGCATCCTGATACCACCCCCGCTCAGAGCCGAAATGTTAGAGATCATACACCAAGGTCATCTAGGGCAAGAAAAATGTCTTCTACGTGCCCGGACCTCTGTCTTCTGGCCAGGAATAACAAGAGACATCATCAATCAAGTTGACCAGTGTGTGCCCTGTCAGAAATACCAGAGGAAGGCCCAGAAAGAACCGATACTACAGCCAGAGGTCCCACACCGGCCGTGGGAAAGGCTCAGCTCAGATCTTTTTTAATACAAGGGCCAGCAATATTTGCTGTTAGCAGACCAATACAGCAGATTTCCTGTAATCAGAAAACTAACAAGTACCACTTCAGCAGTAATCATTAACCACATGAAGAGCATCTTTGCTGAATACGGGATCCCCTCACAGCTAGCAACCGATAATGGACCTCAGGATATACCCCACAAATTAATGTGATTTGGTAAGCTGAAGCCACTCTAAAGGCACTAAGGCCACATGGTAGCGGGCATTACCCCTTAAATCTACCAAAGCAAAGATTGAGCCCAAGCATTAGCAGCCATGGACAGCTGTTTCGGCCTTGTTGGGCCTCATCAGCATGGCATAGCTAATGCTCAGGCTCAAGTACCCACATATCCATAAAACAAGCAGTGAAAACGTAAAGCTTGTGGGATGTGGCTGGAGTGACAAAGGATATACCTCACAAATTAATGTGATTTGGTAAGCTGAAGCCACTCTAAAGGCACTAAGGCCAATGCTTGGCTGCTAATGCTTGGGCTCAATCTTTGCTTTGGTAGATTTAAGGGGTAATGCCCGCTACCATGTGGCCTTAGTGCCTTTAGAGTGGCTTCAGCTTACCGAATCACATTAATTTGTGAGGTATATCCTTTGTCACTCCAGCCACATCCCACAAGCTTTACGTTTTTACTGCTTGATAATGGACCTCAGTACAGCTCGGCGGAATTCAAGCATTTTGTCAGCGAATATCAGATAGAACACACTACCAGCTCTCCATTGTACCCCCAATCAAACGGTTTTGCAGAAAGGATGGTACAAACTGTCGAAAACATTCTTAAGAAATGCGAGGAAAACAAGGAGGACCCAGACATTGCCCTCCTATCCTATAGGGCTACACCCCTAGACCACGAATTGATGTCCCCGGCAGAACTGTTGACCGGAAGAAAATTCAGGACAAGACTACCTATGTCTCAGAGGGCCCTTCTTGGTAAACCAGGTTGTGAAACTACTAGAACACAGTTAATGAAGAGGCAGGACAAACAAGCCCACTACTACAACCAGAACTCTGGGCCACCCAAAAGGCCATTACAAACTAACCAGCCTGTCCGTGTGTATGACTGCCATTCACAAACCTGGCAACCCGGCACAGTCGTAAAACCAGCTCAAGAGCCAAGGTCTTACATCGTCAGATCGAACAACACTGGTGCCACTTATCGACGGACACGTTTCCATCTCAGACCTGCTGCGCAGCACTAAATCAGGGAGGATTGTGATACCCCCACAAAAACTGAACTTGTGAGAACGAGCTCACTTAGGAACATTAACATTATTTTGCAATACTCATGCAATAATCCCCTTGCTTCTCCTTTTCTTCCTTTCTCTTGTTCCTTTTTCTGTTGTTGTTTGCAAGAGAGGGAGATGTAACATTACATGACTAGTACACGAAGTCCTATTTTAACTCCAAAGACATGATGGGACTTTTGTGTGTGTTCCCGCCATCTTGAATAAGAAGTTCATGTCAATGTTCTGGAGAACCGTAAAGAATAAAAAGAAACCAGTTATGTTACACACTTGTTGGGTTAATAAATGGTTACTTGTCTTTAACGCACCCGTGAACGAATGATTGCTATTGTACTTGTTTTTCGTCGGTTTTTCGATGCTTAAACGGCTCGGAAGGTTTGATGTATTTAAACTGTTCAAAATCCCGGTTAAACGATCAAACATTTTCGTCCAACGTCGCGTTTACTAAACACAACGTAATTGGGTGGCTAAATGGACAAACAATGTTTGACCAAACAATAGAAAAAGTGAGTCCACACAACGATTTTTGCATATTATTGCTGAAATTTTGACTTTATGTGGCTCATTTGGTTGCCTTTTACCGGCTGTGCACGCTTTGTTGGCTTGGGTGGCTAAACGATCATACATTTGTTCGTAACGCGAAATGTTGGATGAAAATGTTTGATCTACATTAAACGTGGAAAAACATTTCAATGCAAAGTTGATAGCGGCGGCTAAACGTTCAAACATGTTCTGCCAACACGATATTGGATTAAAATGTTTGATCGTTTAGCCGGGGCTTAATTCTTCTTGAGTAAATAATTACTGATCGTCATCCAAACCCATTGTTTTCTGCCTGCATTATATCACCGAATGCCGAGTGAAATTAATGCAAACTAAGTGTGTTAGAAAAACGGAGATGGTCTTTTTTGGTGGCAGGGAAAGTATCACGGGTAATGTTAACACGTGCTAAATCGGTACGCAGCATTATTAAAACTAAAACACGTGTTTTAATAATCCGGTATGCTTTACATGTCACATGTCCACTGGTGAAGCGGTCCCCATATATTTAACTCTACAAACGACCAAAACACCACAAAAAGTACTTTTAATATAAAGGAGATTCCTAACTAACAGTTTCCATCATATACATAACAGATATTTCAATTTTGGTTTCGGCAGTGGTTTAATTAAGCAGTTTAAATAAGGTATATTTTCACTATATGCAAAATTCTCCAGTGAACATTTTCCACCCGCTTCACTCGACGACACACCCTCTCCTGAACAACGGTCAGAAGATCTGATTATATACAACTAAGTGGCAACTACGCAAATACAATGCAATTACAACGACCAAAAAGTAAGTATTTACCATCATATTCCTCTACCTTTACGAGTACCTTTACTTTAAGAGTAAAGACAGGTAAATTTCAACCTTAGTTTTGTACATGTCGCTCTCTCTCCCTCTCTCTCTCTCTGGAGTTCAACGAGTGAACACGTGTTTTCAAACGCTCCTAAATATTTGATTGAAATTCGTTTATTTAGCCACTGTTTGGATATATTATGACTTGTAAAGATTGCTTATCGTATACCGAGGAAGATAACAAAATCAGATGGACAGGCACTGAAGCTGAATTGAAGAATTTTGTCAAGACATTCATCAGCGTTGTCGACGGTTGGAACGACGGCAAATGGGAAGACGATCCAAAGCACAACATGATGTCTTACAAAACATCTAAAATTGTTCTAAAATGGTACAGCTCGACCAAAACAATTTTAGTGCAAGGCAAAGAACATGCCGAACTAAAGTTGATGCTTTGTAATCTGGCAAAGGAAGTCAGCGACGACATTCCTGAAGACATTCGGAAAGAAGGTGACGAACAAGATGGCGACGCAAACTCCGAAGAGCAGGACGGAGAAGAAAACGTCATGATACACAGTAATGAACACAATGGCAGTGTTGACAGTGAAAATGTCCAGCCTAACGATTCTTTTCAACCAGAGAATGAATTACCGTGCAAGTGCAAATGCAAATGCTCAGAAACAACACGAAGAATTGACGGTTTGGATAAACAACTCGAAGAACTCAAAGGTCTCCTACACAACTCGTCGCTCTTCACTGATCCAAATTCAGTTTCAGCTCTTCTCAGTGAAAACGAGCGCTTAAAATCCGAAATTGTACAACTTCGAAACGATAATGCGAGCTTACTAACTGTCATCAAGTTAATTAATAAGCCAGACTGTCACCCAGCGAGGGTACCGTATAATTCTGATGGCCAAGATGAAGTTACAGAAGTTACCAACACAAACAACCCAACTGGGACAATAAAAGACCAGAAAACTACCAGTAACAACAAACCGGGCAGTTCTAAGAACAAAGCGAATACGAAAAAAACGAAGATGACACCGCAACTGAATTCTAGAACTCCAGCGCTAGTCGAGGCTGACGAACATCCAAGAAAGAAAAATGTTGTTGTCTTGGGCGATTCTGTTGTGAAGCGCATACAAGGATGGAGGCTTTCTAGGACAAGAAATGCACCATTGGTGACAGTAAAATCGTTTCCTGCTGCGACAATAGAGGACATGGAGAGCTACTGCATACCAACGATAAGAGCACAGCCCGATGAACTTATCTTGCACGTTGGAACGAACGATTTGGAAACGAACACGTCCCGCCAAGTCATTGACAATATTGTCAACCTTGCGGATAATATTTCTCAAAACTGCACAAGCGAAGTGACGATCCCTTCGCTTTTAAAGCGTCTTGACAAGCCGAATCTCGATAGTAAACTGACGGAAATCAATAACGGCTTGCGTAAATTCGCAGCCAACAGAGGTTGGAACTTTATTCCGCACAACAACATTAATCGAAAGAATCATTTTAACTCCAGTGGCCTACACCTTTCACACGAAGGTAATTCCCTGTTTGCTTCTAATTTAATTAAGCATTTTAATTCTAGTAATACTCATTGAAATGACAGCGAGAGTTGTATTCCTTCTGACGTGCGTAAATATCTATCCCTAGTACCGCAAGCCAGGGGTTTTAAAATTGCGTCTTTGAATATTGCTAGTCTCCCTGCTCACATCGATGAGTTGAGACTCTTTATGGCTGATAAAAATCTGGATGTTTTAGCGATTAACGAAACAAGACTAAGTGATTCAATTGATAACTCTTGCATCCACATCCAAGGATACGACATAGTCAGAAGGGATAGAAATCGTAACGGTGGAGGAGTATGTCTCTATATTCGCTCTTCAATAAATTTCAAAACACGATCAAACCTCATGCGCGATATCTACGAGGCAATTGTTGTTGAAATATGTAAACCAAATTCTCAGCCTTTTTCTATTGTTGCTGTTTATAGGCCCTCGGGAACCGAAGACGAATTCTTTTGCTATTTTGAAGATGTAATTAAATCTCTTGATTTTGAAAACAAAGAGATTATTGTCATTGGTGACATGAACTGTAATTATTTGGCTGAAAGTAGAAATTCTGAACTGATCCATTTAACTGAAATCAGTGAAGTTTACCAACTCACACAAATTATAGACAAACCAACTAGAATAACGGTAACTTCAAAATCGTTAATCGATTTAATTTTTACAAAGCAAGAATCAAGAGTTGTGTCTCATGGAGTGATTGACTGCGGAATCAGCGACCACTGCCTTGTATATGTTGTTCGGAAAATTGCAGTTCCTATCAACAATAGACATAAATATATTACTACAAGGTCTTTCAGGAATTTCAACTCAAATCTCTTTATTCAAGAACTGCAATCATTACCATGGTTGGATATTTAGTTCTTGGATTCGCCAGATGAAATGTGGGATGTTTGGAAACAACTTTTCATTAGTGTTGCTAACAAACATGCCCCACTAAAAACAAAACGAGTGCGACATAAAGTGTCACCTTGGCTCACACCTGATTTGAAAGGAATGATTATAAAACGTAATTATCTGAAAAAGAAGGCAGTGCATTCGGGGACTTAAATAATTGGAGTGAGTATAGACGCGTTAGAAATAAAGCAAACAATAAATTACGAGACACTAAAGCTGCTTATTATCATAAAGAAATCGAAAATAATTCCGGCAACGTGCGAGGGATATGGAAAACTATTAATGATCTAATGTCGCGTAAAATTAAAAGTAACACAATCAACGAATTGAAAGTGAACAATCTATCATTCACTGAGCCCTATGTAATTGCTGATGAGCTGAACAAACATTTTACTGGGGTGGGATTGACAATCGCCTCTACTCTACCGCAGAACAACTGCGATTTTAAACAGTATTTGTTAAAAACAAAGACAAACTTTCGATTAGAAAAGATTTCCGTAAAATCCGTTCTTGAAACCCTAAACTCTCTCGTAACAAAGAAAGCTGTCGGGCTCGACCATATTTCCTCAAAACTTTTGAAAGTTGCAGCGCCTGTCCTCGCAGAATCTCTCTGCAAAATTTTCAACAAATCTGTCGAAACTGGTACTTTTCCATCGGAGTGGAAAAGTGCCAAAGATTTCCCCGTACATAAGAAGGATAACAAGTCTGATCCGAACAACTATCGACCGATCTCTGTTTTACCTGCTGTTGGAAAAGTTTTTGAAAGAATAGTATATGACCAACTGTATTCTTATCTTTCAAGAAACAAAATCTTAACTAAACATCAGTCTGGTTTTCGTTCTCTGCATTCCACAGTAACAGCACTGTTGGATGCAACGAATGAATGGTATTTCAACCTTGACCAGGGTAACACAAACGTGGTGGTTTTTCTGGATCTGGCCAAGGCCTTCGATACTGTATCGCATGAGATTCTCTTGAGTAAACTTGAACTCTACGGGATTAGTGGACCGATTCTGGATTGGTTTAAATCCTATCTTTCTAACAGAGACCAAGTTTGTGTGGTCCAGGGATACACATCTGAGCCTCGAATAATCAGTTGTGGTGTTCCACAAGGATCCATCCTTGGACCACTGTTATTCCTTATTTACATCAATGATCTTCCTGCGTGTTTAAAATATACGACAGCTCGTATGTTTGCAGACGACACTACCATCACAAATTCTCATAAATCTACGGCGCGCCTTCACCGGGAAGTTAATCATGATCTGAATAATTTACAAAATTGGCTATTAGCTAATCAGCTTAGATTAAATGTTCTTAAAACGGAGTACATGTATTTTGCCTCTGATTATAACCTATCTAATCTTGGAATCCTCTCGATAGATCCCTTGAAAATTGGTGAGCAACCTTTAACCAGGGTTCAGTCCACTAAGTCCCTTGGGGTTGTATTTGATCAACGCCGGTCTAGTATGGGAGAAGCATGTTGACAGCCTTTGCAAACGTGTCTCTTTAGGACTAGCTGCGTTAAAACAGGCTCGTCAGTATGTTCCCCAAGACACACTTCTAACGATATACAAGGCGATTATTACACCCCTCTTTGATTACTGTGACGTAGTATGGGGTAATTTGAACAAAACTCTAACGGCGAGACTCCAAAAACTACAAAATCGAGCGGCCAGAATTATAACCCGAAAGGGTTACGATGTAGGGTCTGCTGATATTAGAAAGGAATTAAGATGGGACAACCTGGAAACTATCAGGAAAAAACATTTAGCAATTGTTATGTACAAAGTTGTAAACAACAAAGCTCCAGGTTATCTCATCAATCTTTTTGAAAAAAGCAACAGTGGTTATGCGCTGCGCGAGAGTGAAAGTAGACTTATCCTCCCTAAATATAACACTGAATTTGCTAAAAGCAGTAGTTTTTCTTTTATTGGAGCACTTGCTAAGAATATTTTGAATCATATTAGTAATTGTTATTGATTTAAAGAAGTCAACAGTTTTTTGCCTGAATGTGAACCAAATTGTTATGATGACATGACCTCTGCCTTGAAAGTGAGGGGCTTCAAAATTGCGAGTATTAATGTTGCTAGTCTCCCGCTGCATATTGAAGAGCTTCGACTAATTATGGCTGATCAATGTCTTGATTTGCTAGCTGTTAATGAGACTAGACTCGATTCTACAATAACTGACAACTTGGTTCATATTGACGGCTATTCAATCCTAAGAAAGGATCGAAACCGTAATGGCGGCGGCGTGTGCATTTATCTTCGATCGAATATTAATTATTGCCTTAGAAATGAAATAATTCCCAATAACGAGTTTGAAATGTTAAGTGTTGATATTAAAAAGCCTAATAGTAAAGCTTTTAACGTAACTGCGGCCTACAGGCCCCCTAGCTGTACGGTTGGCTTCTTTGAAGCTTTAGAAGCTATTGTTCGCATTATTGACATGGAATCTAAGGAACAAATTATCTTAGGCGATTTAAATTGCAATTATCTATCGGATAGAAATAACATGCACCTGTCTCAGTTGAAGCAATTAAGTTCGACTTATCAGTTTCAACAATTAATCAATGAACCTACTAGAATTACGCCAAATTCTAGTACACTTATTGATATAATATTATCAAATGAACCCTCAAGGATTTTAAAATCAGGAGTGGTGCATATGGGATTAAGTGACCATAGTATGGTCTATGCAGTACGTAAGTTTGCCATTTCATCTAAAAACACTCATAAGCATGTGACCACTCGTTCTTTTAAAAACTTTAATGCAAGTGCTTTCAGAGAAGACCTAAAGTCAGCGCCCTGGGATAGCCTAAGAAATTGCACTACTTCCGATGAAATGGTTGAAATCTGGGAAAATATGTTTTTAAAAATAGCTGACGCTCATGCGCCCATAAGAACGCGGCGAGTAAGAAATAAAAAATCCCCTTGGATTACTACTGATCTGAGGGAGCTGATAACAGGTCGAAACAGACTGAAAAGGCAGGCTATATTAACAAAACAGCCATCTATCTGGGATAAATATAGAAAAGAAAGAAATAGAATAAATAATGAGATTAAAATGGCAAAAGCGAATTATTACAAATCAGAAGTGGAACAAAATGTGGGTAACCCGAAGGAAATATGGAGGACAATCAATGAATTAACATATCGTAAGTGCACTAGTAACTCTTCAATAAGTGAACTAAAAAGTGGTGATAATTCCTTCACAAAACCCGCAGAAATGTGTGAGATTTTAAATGACCATTTTACATCTGTCGGTCCAAACCTAGCCTCCACACTGCCTAGTGGTAATACAAGTTTTGACTCTTACATAAAGCCTGTTTCCACGACTTTTAATTTACAACATACCTCTGCCACTGAAGTTTTAAAGTTATTAGGTAAATTATCTCCGAACAAGGCCACTGGCCTTGATAACATCTCATGTCGGCTTCTAAAAGAAGCCGGCCCAATTATTGCCACTTCTTTAACCTGTATCATAAACAAATCCATAGATACTGGCCTCTTTCCTTCACAGTGGAAAATGGCTAAAGTATTTCCTTTGTATAAAAAGGATGATCGCACAGATGCACAAAACTATAGACCAATATCTGTCTTGCCAGCCATTTCTAAGATTTGTGAAAGGGTAGTCTACGATCAACTATACGGGTACTTAAATTCAAATGGCCTGTTAACAAAAAACCAGTCTGGATTTCGTTCCCTTCACTCTACAGTGACAGCGCTGTTACATTTAACAAATAATTGGTATCTTAACATTGACAAAGGCATGACCAATTTGATTGTGCTTCTCGATCTTGCCAAAGCCTTTGATACCGTTTCACATAATATTTTATTAAAAAAGCTTGAGCTCTATGGTCTGAAGGGTGTAACGCTCGACTGGTTTTCATCGTACCTATCAGATAGGCAACAGCAGTGTGTAGTAGAGGGCTGTGTATCTAAGCCCCAGTCGATAAGTTGTGGCGTTCCACAGGGTTCAATTTTAGGCCCTTTGTTGTTTTTAATTTATATCAACGATCTCCCTGGATGTCTTCTCCATACCAAAGCACACATGTATGCCGATGATACCACGATATATGCGTCCTCTGTATCCACTGCTGAACTATATGCCAAGGTAAATAATGACCTAACTCGCGTTAGGGACTGGCTTCTTGCAAATAAGTTAAGCTTAAATGTCACTAAAACGGAGTATATGTTCTTAACAACTACCTTCAAATTATCTAACTTAGGAAGAGACTTTCCAATTAAGATTGGCAACAATCATGTTAAACGAGTCCAAACAACAAAATATTTAGGAATTCACTTAGATGAAAATCTTAAATGGAACGAGCATGTTGACAAACTTTGTTCAAAAGTCAATCGATCCATCAGTGGTCTAAAACAGGCACGTGATTATGTACCATTAGATGTTCTAA
>JAEMWC010002291.1:25000-40000 GCA_016490735.1 Pachyseris speciosa | reverse complement strand
AACCTTATTTAGAACAGAAAAGTTATCGAGGCAAATGAGCTCTTATTCCCTCTGGTATTCCATCTGAATCACTTTCTGGAGTAAATTTTTCTAAGAAATAAAGTAATTCTCAAAGAATTTGTAGTGCAGTTGTATGACGCATTTTAATTATAAGCTTCATTCTTGAGCGTTCGTGATAGAAGCGCTTTTGAAAAGCGTAAGGGCATGGCACCTATGACCCAATTTGCGAATTGAGCTTTGTATTATGGCAAGTGTCTGATTAAAATAAAAACAGACGCCATGCCAAGCACATTAAGCATCCTGTTTTCTTTCTAACAGTTACCTTCGTCATTCAAGCAGAAGTTCTTTACAGAACAGAATTTGAATATTATGTCTAGAGCTGTCTGGTTTTGAAGCCCAGGCCGGAAGTTTGAGCCTCACCTTGTTATAGTCGCTAGAATTTCCATCTTGCTTGCACAAATAGGCACAAATAAAATTTAAATTGTTTCTTTCCTTTGCGGTTTCATCTGGCACAATGACAAGAATCTTAATTTAAGTGTCATAACAAATTTAGCTCTGAACGCCTATTGGAACGCATTTGATTGGTGGCTACTCACTTATTAATTATCGACCTGTCTAAATCAAACCAAAGTATTCATGGCTTTTTGACTTTCACATTAAAGCATCCTGCTTTCGTTGCAACAGTTTGGATTTCGTCATTCAAGCACAAGCTCTTTACTACCTTGCTGCCTGACGGAAGTTTCAACTGGTAAGGACAAATAACTGTTTCAGTTGGCATCAAAAGGCTGGGTATGTTGCAACTGATGCAGTCGGGGAGGGGTCCTTGCGGCCTGCATAGAAAAGTTACCATTTAGCGTCTCAAACCTTGAAGCTCTACTATCGACTTGTCTGCGGGTCCGAAGACAAGACCATAACAGACTGTTTTCAAACAGAATGTATTTCAATGTGCAAATAACTATGTCGGCATCAGCTGCAGCAAGGGTTAAAAACTTAGAGGTATATTATTTTGAGTGCAAGGATTTGGTGGACATGAAGAAACTTAAAGGAATAAGTTAATTTTTAGACAAGACAAGCTGAAAGTCACAAATAACGCATTCGTGTTTGAAGGCAAGCTTGATCATCAGCGGAATCCTTGTTGATCGAATCCAGTCATTGACGGTATGGTGGAAGTGTTTTTGCATCGCTTGCAGGCTATGTTTAAGCGAATTTCGGCTTCGAACAATGGTAATTATTTGATAGTTTGAATGGGGCGTATTCACTTAAGACGGTTGTCATTCAGGGAACGAAATCTTGAATGATGTGCAGCTTTGCACCCCAACCATTGTTTACAGGCTATTCAATTTGCAAGTTCAGTGGCTCGCCATTCTTTCTGTTTTGATATTTCTCAACGTTCCAAATATCTTCTAACACTCCAAAATGTAATTCCTCTTCTGTTTTTGGTTCAACTACCCTCTCTACACATGTACGTCCCTATCCATGAGCTGGTTTCACAGGAAACTTTGATTTTGAGATGGTGGTCGCTTAACGAGAGATGATCGCATATGCATTTGTACGAATGTACACGACTGTACAGGGGAGTAGGGATGGCGCAGTGATGATAGCACTCGCCTCCCACCAATGTGGCCCTGGTTCGATTCCGGCCCGGTACCATATGTGGGTTGAGTTTGTTGTTGGTTCTCGCCTTGCTCCAAGGGTTTTTCTCCTTCACAAACACCAACACTCCAAATTCCAATTCGACCCGGATATAGGACCCACATGAAAAACAGCCAAAACGGAATTGTCTTCATCTCCAAATATTGTAATTTACTTATAATTTTATTTATTTTACGATTTGAGAAACCTTCAAAGCAAGCGAAGACATTTCAGATTATTAAAAAGATTCTGAGTAAAGTCCATGTTATACGTCGTTCTTAAAGGAGCCCAGTCACGGCACTAAATAAAGATCGCTGGATATTGGCCAAGTTATTATTATTATTTTTTTGGGTGTTTATAGACCGAGATGGAGTCGAAATATAATATTCAGCCATCTTGACCAAACAAGCTTGGTCAATTAAGGATTTCCTATATGGCATCTTCTTTTGCTTCGGGGAAATTTTTCTTGCGGAGCACAGCGAATAATCCCTAGGGAAAAAGATAGCGCCATATTGCCCGCTCGTGTAGCCAATCAAAGTACAGGATTTGGTTCATCTGCTAGCCACATAATGAGATAATAAACCATATAGGACCAAGGATGGTTTGTGAAAATAGGTTTTTGACCTGGGAAAGCACTTCTGTGAAAGCCTGGGAAAACTCTCTCGCTGCGGGGATCAGTACCGGAATCTGTTACAGGGAATTATATTCAAAGACGCAAACAGGACACAGAACTTAGGGCCAACAATTGCGTTTTCGTCCCAAAATGTCACTAAACAATATTTTACAAGGCACGACTTTTTATGCTCGTTTAATCTTTGAATTATAATTTATTTACATTGTGACGGGTGTGGTTAATTGAGCTCTTATTCCCTCTGGTATTCTTTCATAATCACATTTCTAAGAAATAAAACACTTTTCAAAGAAAATGTAGTGCAGATGTATGACGCATTATACAAGCTTTATTGTATATATTCATATATTTTATTAGTTTTTCTACTTATATTGTAATTATATTATATTATATTAGTTTCCATTTTTTCATTGTATTATTCTAGTTTTTATTTCTATATTGTAATTATTTCTGAGTGAGGGCCACAAGTTTATTAGCTGTGCTATTTAGTGTTACCCTCGTAAAATAAAGTCTTTATTATTATTATTATTATTATTATTATTATTATTATTATTATTCTTGAGCGTTCGTGATGGAAGCGCTCTTGATCGGTTCCAAAAGAGAAAGGGCATGGCACCTATGACCCAATTTGCGAATTACGCTTTGTATTATGGCAAGTGTCCGATTAAAATAAAAACAGACGCCATGCCATGCACATTAAGCATCCTGTTTTCTTTGTAATAGTTACCTTCGTCATTCAAGCAGAAGTTCTTTGCAGAACAGAACATGTTAGAATATTATGTCAAGAGCTGTTTGGTTTTGAAGCCCAGGCCGCAAGTCCACCAGTGCAAATTTGAGCCTCACCTTGTTTATAGTCGCTAAGAATTTCCAGCTTGCTTGCACAAGTGAAACAGGTTAAATAACTAATGATTAATCGAGACAACATTAAATAGTTTGTTTTCTTTGCTGTTTCATCTGGCACAATGACAAGAATCTTAATTCAAGTGTCATAACAAATTTAGCTCTGAACGCGTACCGGGGTGCATTTGATTGGTGGCTACTCACTTATTAATTATCGACCTGTCTAAATCAAACCAAAGTATTCATGGCTTTTTGACTTTCACATTAATAGCATCCTGCTTTCGTTGTAGCAGTTAGGATTTCGTCATTCAAGCACAAGCTCTTTACTACCTTGCTGCCTGACGGAAGTTACAACCGGTAAGGACATACAAGTAGAAGTCGTGTTTCTACTGGCAGTCAAATCACTGTTGTTGGCATCAAAAGGCTGGGTATATTACAACTGATGCAGTCGGGGAGGGGTCCTTGCGGCTTGCATAGAAAAGTTACCATTTAGTGTCTTAAACGTTGAAGCTCCACTTGACTTGTCTGCGGGTCCGAAGATAAGACCATAACAGACTGTTTTCAAACAGAATGTATTTCAATGTGCAAATAACTATGTCGGCATCAGTTGCAGCAAGGGTTAAAAACTCAGAGTTATATAATTTTGAGCGCAAGGATTTGGTGGACATGAAGAAACTTTTAAAGACACCTCGTTTAATCCTAAGGAACAAGTTAAGTTTTAGATAAGACAAGCTGAAATTCACAAACAACGCATTCGTGTTAGAAGGCAGGCTTGATCATCATCCTTGTTGATCCAATCCAGTCATTGTATGGCGGAAGTGTTTTTGCATCGCTAGCAGGCTATGTGTAACCCGGGGACGGAAGGAGAGGGGGATGTTTAAGCGAATTTCGGCTTCCAATAATGGTACTGAATTATTGATATTTGGAATGAGACGTATTCAGACAAGACGGTAGTCATTCAGTGAACGAAATCATGAATGATGTGCAGCTTTGCATTCCAACCATTGTTTACAGGCTATTTACTTCCCAAGTTCAGTGGCGTGCCATTTTTTCTTTTTTGATATTTCTCAACGTTCCAAACATCTTCTAACACTCCAAATCCACCAATTTCCTCTTCTGTTTTTGGTTCAACTACCCTCAAGACACTTATCCCTATCCATGAGCTGGTTTCACAGGAGACTTTGATTTTGGGATGGTGGTCGCTTAAAAGGGGCATTGTCACGAGGATTTTGCTGTTTTAGGTCAATTCTGTGATGATAGCGCTCGCCTCTCACCAATGTAGCTCTGGTTCGATTCCTGCCCGGTGCCATATGTGGGTTGAGTGTGTTGTTGGTTCTCGCCTTGCTCCAAGGGTTTTTCTCCCTCACAAACATCGACACTCCAAATTCCAATTCGACCCGAATATAGGACCCACATGAAAAGCTGCTAAGGCGGAATTGTCTTCCTCTCCAAATATTGTAATTTATTTATAATTTTATTTATTTTACGATTTGAGAAACCTTCAAAGCAAGCGAAGCCATTTCAGATTATTTTAAAGATTCTGAGAAAAGTCCATGTTATTAAACGTTCTTAAAGGAGCCCAGTCGCGGCACTAGATAAAGATCGCTGGATATTGGCCAAGTTATTATTATTTTTTTTTTGCGGGGTGTTTATAGAGCGAGATGGAGTCGAAATATAATATTCAGCCATCTTGACCAAACAAGCTTTGTCAATAAAGGATTTACCATATGGCATCTGCTTCGGTTTCGGGGAAATTTTTCTTGCGGAACACAGCGAGTAATCCCTCGGAGACAAGATAGCGCGATATCGCCCGCTCGTGTAGCCAATCAAAGTAGAGGATTTGGTTCATCTTCTAATCTAGCCACATAATGATATAATAAACCATACAGGACCAAGGATGGTTTGTGATAATAAGTTTTTGGCCTGGGAAAGCACTTCTGTAAAACCCTGGGGAAACTCTCTCGCTGCGGGGATCGCTACCGGAATCTGTTACACAGGGTCCAGAGTTCGCGTGTGGCGAACAGGCAAGAAGGTGAGACGTTAAATAAGTAACTAATTTATTCACGCCAACCTCCTCTGGACCCTGTATCTGTTACATGGCATTATCTTCAGAGACGCCAACAACACTCAGAACTTAGGGCCAACAATAGTGCTTTAGTCCAAAAATGTCATGACTAAAGAATATTTTACAAGACACGACTATTTAAGTCAAAAACCGCACAATTCTAAAGGATTACGTAAAGTAAAGTGTCAACTAAACATTATCACATACATTTCAGAGAGCACGATTGGCTATAACGGAATTCATCGTTTACAACATTAATCACTTTCAAAACAATACGGGTAGATAACAGTTTAATAAAAGACTATCTCAGGTAGTAATTACAGTTCAACGCTTATTACAGTTATGATCTTGCAACAAAATAGCAGGTATATCTGAACTGGAAAAGTAACCTGTAGAAATGCGAAACGAACTAAAACAAATATATCTACGTCACTAGTGGATTTCAATTTTTTTTGCCAGCAAAGCGAATATGTAAACTAATACTTAAAAATCTGATTTTCTCTCATCACTAAAACGGATTAAAAACGACGAACTTGAAAAATTTAGGCCAGACTTTTCAAGATGCTCAAACCGTGACGCAGCTTCCTTAAAGTTTAGTCTAGTAACTATACACATCGATTTAGCATTACGCGTGCGTTCTGATACAAAATAGCTGTCATCAGGATTATGCCTTAGACTTGCCCCAAGTCGACCTTTGCTTAATCCTTCGCTTATTCATCTCCCTCGAGCGAAGGGAAAGGGCAATCTTCGAGCGACGAAGTCGCGAGTGCGAGAAATCAACAGGACAGGTAAGTATTAATGGACTTTTAGAAGGTCTACTGATGCCCGTGACCTTACGCCAACGTCTTTCTTTTTTTACTCGGGCGGCGCGCGTCTCGCGCGTCGCCCGGGTCTAAGATTACCGACGGTTCTTCTTTTTCGTCGTCGAGTATCATCCACAAAGTGCACTTCCGGCGTTTCTGCGCAAGCGCTAACTATTTTTAACAACAGTGATGCGTGTTGTCACGTATGGGGAAATGTCGATTCATCTTGTGTCTTTTGAAGTCTGAAGAAACAATATGTTAAGAGAAGTGTCTATGCGAATGTTTGCAAGTTCAACGGCGAGAAGAAAGTTTTTAACATGAGTAAACTTAACGGCAGATGGACTGCCGTGTTTCCCCGTGTCTGCTTCAGTAGACAGCGAGTAGTCTCTAATTTTGGCGACGGATTGTGGGGGCACGTGCGCGCGCGAAGTTGCGAGGAGACGCGACGCGAGGGGAGCGCCAAAAATTAGAGACTACAGACAAAGGGAGTTTGACCTTTCACGGCCGAGTGATTCGGAAGTGTAAATCTCATATCAACAGCAAGAATGATGCCTGTTGTCACGTATCGGAAAACGTCGATTCACCTTGTGTCTTTGAAGTCTGAACAACTAATATGTTAAGAGAAGTGTCTATACGAATGTTTGCAAGTTCAACAGCGAGAAGAAAGCTTTTAACATGACCAAAATTTAACTCCAGATGGATTGCCGCCGTGTTCCCCGTATCGGGTTTCTGGAGAACTCAGACCTAGAAAACTCAGACCTCAGACCTAGAAAACTCAGACCCCCCCCCCCCCCCAAATCTGGAAAACTCAGACCCCCTCAAATCTATACAAATTTTCAAAGTCAAATAAACGTGAACAAAATAAATTATCGCCGTTCAGTGCGCTGAAATGTTACACCGTCTATTTGTCGCAGATAACAAACACTTCACGTTATTATAATCGGCTCCGGAGCACGAGACCTAGAAAACTCAGATCCCCCCCCCCCGAAACTGGAAAACTCAGACCCCCTGATAACTATACAAATTTTCAAAGTGAAATAAACGTGGGCAAAATGAATTATCGCCGTTCATGAGGGGTCTGAGTTTTCTAGGTCTTGTGCTTCGGAGCCGATTATAATAACATGAGACGACAAATGAGAAGTGTTTGTAAACAGTTTCACTCTGCTAATTAATTATCTACTCACATTTCACCGAGACGTACTCCATTAACGTTTATGCGAAAAAATCCTACATCGTTCGATAAGCGTTTCCTTTCTCAAACAATTATCCATCGAAGCGAAAACAAGTGTGCTTAGTTTTGTTGGAATCAATACACTATTTTTATCACCTTGCAAAACGATAAACCTCTGTGGCCTAAAGGTCACTGTTCTTGCCTGTGACGCAGCTAACCCGGGTTCGATGTCTTTTAGTGGTATATATCACGGGCTTTATTTTTCTGTTTCTCTTTTTCTTGTTCTTTTAGAAATATTTTTTACAAGTGTTATAATTATTGTTCTCAATGGCTGAGCTGTATTTTAGAGGAATATATGTTGATAGGGGTCTAAAGAAATAGACTCCAACACAAGCTAAACACAATGCGTCCGATGTAAGAAAGACAGACTTCCCTCTATTCGTTTGTTTAGCGCTAAGTTAGGGATACAATACTGTTTTTTGCAAGCCCGAGTTTAGGCTAATTGTAGCCTCTTGTTACTTTTAAGCGCACCGCAGTCGTGTCCAAGCAGTCGGTCGAGATATTTATATCTGTTGGTCAATCACCTATTTAGTAAACAGAAATTTGTTTATTGCGACAATGCGAGTGCTCATCGTTTCTTAAGGAATACTGAAAACAAATTAGTTCTTCCACAACCTCGCATTGATGATTATCTGAAGAGAAATTTTCCGTACGGTGGAGCTCAGTTGTGGAATAACCTACCTATAGAACTAATACAAGCAACTTCATTAACCGAGTTCAAGAGTAAACTAAGCCGGTCGCCACTGTTTTAAGTGGATTGTTATTCTTTGATTGTAGTTAGAGAGATAGGTAGCCAGTTGATAATCATAAATAGGCTGATGGAAAAACCTCTTATAAATAAAGCCTGTTATCATGCCTATACCGTATCGAATGGATAAAACTGTAGACACAGACGTTATGATTTATGTCTGTATATAGATATGATAGAGCGCTTTCCCTTTCTACTTCCCTTGAAACGTCAATGTGAAAGGAAAAAAATTCAAATTGCCTCAGAAAGATCCCGAAACTGGCAGAAGGTTTTCTCAACCACTACCTGTTTCATTTAGACGTCACAAAAACAAACGCACCAATCAGAAGTGAAGGGCTCTCAAAACAGACGATCATGCATAGTTCAATTCTGTTACCATACTCTTGGGCAACCCTCGGAACAAGTCCAGTTCGTCGGGTCCGGGATGCTGCAGAGTGTAAAACATATTTAAGGTCTTAGGACAATTCTGGAATGGAATAACTGAAGGTATTATAATAAGAATTGTAAACAATTTTGCTACTACTAAGTAGTACCAAAAAACACAAGACAAGACACAACAAATCTTGACAAGAGATCGTGATGTTTTCACTTTTCTGGCTAAAATGTGTTTACGATTAACATTTTTAAATATGTGACTGATCGTCGCATTTGTGAACACTACTTAAGTAGCAGTGAAAATAAAGTCTGAAAAAATTTCAGGCTTGTACGGGATTCGAACCCACGACCTCTGCGATACTGGTGCAGCGCAGAGGTCGTGGGTGGTCCGAGGAAAATGGCTCTCGAATAATCGACTGGACTACGTAATCGTATTAAGTGATTTTGCCCTTTATTCGATCTATGACAGAAAAAATACATAATTTGTTGAGAAATATAATAGACGAGCGATTTGTGAAAATCACAACAAGTATAATTTTACAAAATGCAAAATCCATCCGTTTACAAAATATATCACTTATTCTGTGACGTATCCAGTCCAATTATTCCGGTAAACTTAAAATACAGATCATCAAACGAGTTAGCAGAACAGTACAGTAAAACAGGTCAGCAATACAGGTCAGCGAGGTGAAATTACAGTTTTCTCTCCTGGAACGCGTACATGTAAAAACGTGTCATTCGAACTGAAAGGTCGACTAACTCAATCGTTTACGCGTATAGGTGTCAATCAAGATATTCTATACAAAATCAAATGTCAATCAACGAGTCAAAAAAGTAAACATTAACTAGTCAGCGAAACACTCTCCGCCCCGATAAGGGCGTAGTCCTTATCTCTTCTGTTGTCCTTTCAGTCATCACCTTCCGTAGGGTGAATGACAGCGATTTTAGTGACTGGTCGGCTATACTCTCCCCATCGACGTCTTGATTTTCACATTTCGCACTCGACCGTCCGGTCCTGGGTACACTTCCAAGACTCGACCTATGGACCAATTACCACGAATTGCATTGGCATTGGCTACTGCTACGATGTCATCTACTCTCACGCAACCTGTCATTGCCTCCTGGGTACCAGTGACGGGAACACGTCCCTACTCCAGCGCTTCCGAAAGGAATCAACAATTTTCTGAACGAACTCTACCTGGTGGCGCGGATTCTTCGTTTCCTTGAATGGTCCTTGGGGAACTTCTGACGAAGCGCGTCCTAGGAGTACGTCATTAGGGCATATGTAACTGCCGTCGTCAGGGTCATTTGGGATTCTACCGATTGGTCGCTGGTTTACCAGGTTAGCCACTTCCAGCAGGACTGTGTACAGCTCAAATGGCGTAAGCAATTGACTGCCAACAGCTTTCTTCAAGGCGCTCTTGCAGGTTTTAACTAACGCCTCTGCGGAACCATTTTGATGTGGAGCAGCTGGTGTAATAAAATTCCACTGCGTTCCTTTCTCTCCACAGAATTCTTGCACCTCTTCTTCGTTTATGCTTCGTACAATCTGGCGCAACTCCTTCTCTGCGCCGACGAACTGTGAACCATTGTCACTCATTATGACTGCAGGCTGACCTCTTATGGCAAAGAATCTTCGCAGGACTTGAAGAAACTCCATTATAGAACAGTCCACGGCCATCTCCAGATGAACAGCTCTGGTGTTCAGGCACGTAAACAAGACTCCGTAATGCTTCGCGGTCCTTTTTTTGTGAGATCTTGACCTTGTAAGGCCCGAAAAAATCGCGTGCTGTAATGTAAAACGGTTGGGTGTAAGGAGTTAAGCGAAGTGCAGGTAAATTCGCCATCAGCTGCGTCTCCGTCCTGTGTGCCATTCCACGACAGAACCCACAATTAAACTTGACGGACTTGCTTAGCTTGTTTGTCTTTAAAATCCAGAACTTCGTCCTTGTTTTGGCTGTCGTAGCTGCTACACCGTTATGTCCGTACTTATGGGCGTGTCTTGTTATCAGCCACGAGATCCAGTGATCACTGGGGAGAAGGGCGGGGTGTCTTGTTTCATAGGACACAAAAGCTTCGTCCACTCTTCCTCCGACTCTAATCACACCTTTCTCATCCGAAAATGGGCTCAGGGTCTTGAATTCTCCCTTCTCCATTGGAAGACGCAAGTCCTTTTGAGCTTCCTTTATCCAGAATATCTCAGCACTTTCCAGTTCTTCTGGGGAAAGTGGCCCGTTTCTTCCTTCTTGAGCGTGCTTTCGTAAATATATCTTCTTGGCTAGCCTCTGTATGCGTGCCGTTACTAGAATCAAATTTCTCCAGCTAGATAACTTTTTAGGGTCGATGGCTTGCTCATCCTTCTTCACTTCGCACACTACTTTCAGCTGACGTCGTTTCATGTCTTCTTCTGAGACAGGTTTGACTGCTTCTTGCGGCCAAAGTTCTTCTGGGAGTTGCAAGAACTCCGGTCCGTTACTCCATCTTCCATTCAGATCTTCCACACGTATCCCCCGGGAATATGCCTCCACTGAATTCTGGGTCCGAATTCCGGGTCTGAATTGTTCTAAATTTCTCCCACTCGTGAGGAAACAAATAGCTTAAAACTGCGTGACAGGCTTTGTAACCAGGCAAGTGTAATCATGCTATCAGTGAAAAACTTCACGGATTGGAATCGTATCCTGGATTCTTCTTGTATGGTCTTTGCTAGGCGGGATGCTAGAACTGCGGCCTGCAACTCCAAACGCGGTACGCTCAGCTGCTTCAAAGGTGCTACTCGCGACTTCGCCGCAATCAACCTGACCTGGTACTTGTCATCGTTTGTTCTCTGCCGGTTGTAGGCGCAAGCTCCAAAGGCTTCCTGGAATGCGTCTGAAAATACGCACAGCATTGGCGGTTCGGTGGCATTCGCACTACACAAACTTCTCTGAAAGGTGATCTTATTAAGACCCTTCATCTCTTTCAACAGTTCGATCCATTTGTCACGGACTGTAGGCGGAAGCTCCTCATGTTTGCCAAAGCTCTTGCATTCCTATCTTGGTTGTTATCAGGAAAGCGGCGGCGAATCCAACTGGATCGTAGATCCGGGCTACTTGACTGAGTAACATTCTCTTCGTTAATTTAACCTCAGGTTGTCGTTGTTCAAATTCTGTGATACGGTTCATCAAGTCAGAGTCCACCTTGAACGATAACGTGTCTGACTGATTGTTCCATGTGACGCCTAGAACTTTCTCTTCGACTGCTCCTTGAAACATCGTCATCATTTCCATCTTCTCATCTTGACTCTGGTCTTTCAAGGACTCGTTGGAGATCCAACCTTTGACTTTGAAACCACCCTTTTCTAGAACGTTGTCGAGATCTTTAGCTAGCTGTTTTGCTTCCTTCACTGTGTCAACAGACTCGCAGATATCATCCATGTACGCGTTCTTGATTAAAACATCGGCTGCTTTGGGGTGGGTACTCTTAATTTCTTGTGCAGTCTTCCTCAGTGCTGTTTGTGCCATTGCTGGGGCTGGCTTGTCCCCAAAAGTTAGAACAGTTTTGACGTAGACATCTGGCTCGCGGTGGGTTTCTAAGTTTCTCCATAGGAATCGGTGAACCTGTTGATCTCTCTCGGGTATCAGTATGCGATGGTACATCTTCGATATGTCCCCGACTAATGCGACTTCTCTTTCCCTGAAACGCAGGACCACACCAAATAGACTGTTAAGTAGATTAGGACCTTTCATCCAATAATCATTCAGTTTATGGCCTTGAAATACGGATGACGAGTTAAAAACGATGCGAACTGGGGTGCTTTTTTTCCGGCCTGATTACTGCGTGATGCGGTATATAGTGAACGGGACCTTTGCAATTCTTTATTTCGTCCCTTGATAACTTTCTGCAGAAATTCAAGCTCCTCATTTCAGTCATTTGCTCATCATATGCCTTGGCTTGATCTGGGTTGGACTTCAGACGACGTTCCACTGATTCCAACCGTTTCAACGCCAGCGGTTTGTTATCTGGAAGGACATTCGGATCTTTTTCCACGGATATGAAATCATCCACTGGTTGCCAATTTTCTGACACGACTGGTTAATGACTTCGGCTTCTTCCCTTTCCACTTGGCTTAACTTGTCTGCTTCGCAAACACATGGGTTCACTTCGACGCCCATTGTCTCCGTTTTCCAGAAGTCTGAGAGGTCCACGGGCATTGCGAACTTGACAAATAATATACGAGTTGCTGGCTGAACGTTTCCCGATGTGCCTCCAAACACTACCCATCCCAGTGGCGTTTGTCTTGCTACAAGCTCTCCTGCTTGTCTGGTTTGGCCTGTGTGCAGGTGCGCGTGGTCAATGCCGATCAGGATATCAATCTGTCCCTTTCCACGTCGGAATTTCTCGTTTGATAGACCCAGGAGCTCGGTGATCTGTGACGTCTGAACTGCGGCAATGTCGTCACTTATACTGGGAATCCCGATTACCTTTATCGAATACTTCTTGCGGTCATCTACCGAACTGACTGGTACCCGATACTCCTTTGTTCTTATAGTTTCTTCTTCTCCACCGACTTTCGCTATTGTCACAGAAATGTCCCTTCCTTTGAGTCCTAGTATCTCAGCAGTGTCAGTGCGAAATAAGGCTTACTTGTGCGCCTGTATCGAGGAGGATGTTTCCGTTTTTCTGGACTCCATTCTGACCGCAAATGATTGTTGAGATGACAGGGAGAAGTGCACCTTGACCGGCGGCGACAGCTCCTACTCCGATTCTGATGGTGTTGCTTTTGTGTAAGAGTGGATGATGAAAGTGTTCGCACTGTTTTCCGCCTTCCTGTTTCGTGCAACGTTGTCTTCGGCTACAGTTTTCCAGCCTGTGTCCTCTTCCGGCCCTTTTAAGGCAACCAAAACAAACGTGATTCTCTTTGGCGATCTTGAGCCGCTCGTCGATACTCAGAGCAGCAAATGTGTGACATTGGTCCGGCCAGTGAACAGAATTTTAATTTGACACACCCAACATTTGTGCCAGGTTGAATTACTTTTGCTGTTGACATCTCCTCGCACATGATGGACTGAACGGTGAGTACTTGGTCTGGTTCTCAGTGGAGCTGTTGCACGCATGCGGGATTTCATTTCTACACTCATCCAATCCATGAGCCCTTGTAATGTCGCGGTCTTTCCATCTCGTTCCAAGTCCCTTGACCAAACTTTTCTATCTTCTGCGCACATCTTTTGTTCGATAACTGACAGCATGTGACTATTATCCATGTCGCTGGGAACTCCCACTTCTTTCAGGGTGTTGTAACATCGTTTAACTAGATGCACAAGATCACAGAACCTCGCATCTTCGCCGTTTTGCAGCGCGCGGAATTTGACAACATCTTGCGTTATTGTGTCCGAAACAAATCTTGGATCACCGTAAATTGAATCCAAATATTCCACGCGGCGTCGTAATTTGTGCCAATTCCTTTAATCAGATCTAGAGGCTTTCCTTGGAGACATGTACGTAAAATTGTGATAGAGTCTCGTTTGGTGTACCGGGCTTCAGTTGCGTGTTTTAAATCAGCCTTAAAAATTGCATATTCTCTAACGTCTCCCGCGAACTTCGGCAATTTTGGTTTTTCCATTTTAAACCCACACATGTTACTTTCAGGAATTGAATTACTGAGACCGGAATTTGCGACCTGAACACTGTTATTAACACCTCCATTGTCGCCACTACCCAAGGTACTTGTTCAACAGTCTAGTGTTCTGTCCATTATCATGAGAACCGCTACCGGAAGGCACGTCCTCCACAGATTGCATACTTGAAATTCCGATGGTGCTCGGCTGATTAGCACTCGCAGTTTTCTCTTTACCAACATCATCTTCCTGCAGAAATTCCTTTTCTTGGCTAACTAAACTTTCTAAGTACACCTTAGCTCGCGTTACATAGTCCATGAAAGTATCCTAGCATTTTTCCATCCAACTTTCAGCTTCTTTAAATTTCGTATCGTCATCTATCAGTTTCGTGTAATTTTCATGTTTAACTACCTGATCGTTGTACGCTTCTTCGACTTCACTCTGACTTTAGGCATCTCTTACCTCTGAGCCTGGTCTTTTAATTTCGGTAAGGTTGATCAACCACTTGCCACTTCTTGTAAGGGCTGCCTTGGCGTTCCTCCTTGTTTTCTTCGCTTCTTTTAAATCCTCCTCCATTATTGATCCATACTATCCACAGGACACAGAACCATTTATCTCTCAGTCCGACGGAGAAGAAATCGAATGCTGTGGTCCTAGGAAAATGGCTCTCGAATAATCGACTGGACTACGTAATCGTATTAAGTGATTTTGCCCTTTATTCGATCTATGACAGAAAAAATACATAATTTGTTGAGAAATATAATAGACGAGCGATTCGTGAAAATCACAACAAGTATAATTTTACAATATTCAAAAACCATCCGTTTACAAAATTTATCACTTACTTCTGTGCGTATCCAGTCCAATTATTCCGGTAAACTTAAAATACAGGTCATCAAACGGGTTAGCAGAACAGTACAGTAAAACAGGTCAGCAATACAGGTCAGCGAGGTGAAATTACAGTTTTCTCTCCTGGAACGCGTACGTGTAAAAACGTGTCATTCGAACTGAAAGGTCGACTAACTCAATCGTTTACGCGTATAGGTGTCAATCAAGATATTCTACGAAATCAAATGTCAAT
>JAEMWC010002291.1:0-15000 GCA_016490735.1 Pachyseris speciosa | reverse complement strand
TTTGGTAGATTTAAGGGGTAATGCCCGCTACCTTGTGGCCTTAGTGCCCTTTAGAGTGGCTTCAGCTTACTTGATCGCATTAATTTGTGACGTATCCATGTCACTCCAGCCACATCCCACAGGCTTTACGTTTTCATTGCTTGTTTTATTGATATGTGGGTACTTGAGCCTGAGCGTTAGCTATGCCATGCTGATGAGGCCTAACAAGGCCGAAACAGCTGTCCATGGCTGCTAATGCTTGGGCTCAATCTTTGCTTTGGTAGATTTAAGGGGTAATGCCCGCTACCTTGTGGCCTTAGTGCCCTTTAGAGTGGCTTCAGCTTACTTGATCGCATTAATTTGTGAAGTATCCTTGTCACTCCAGCCACATCCCACAAGCTTTACGTTTTCATTGCTTGTTTTATTGATATGTGGGTACTTGAGCCTGAGCGTTAGCTATGCTATGCTGATGAGGCCTAACAAAGCCGAAACAGCTGTCCATGGCTGCTAATGCTTGGGCTCAATCTTTGCTTTGGTAGATTTAAGGGGTAATGCCCGCTACCTTGTGGCCTTAGTGCCCTTTAGAGTGGCTTCAGCTTACTTGATCGCATTAATTTGTGACGTATCCATGTCACTCCAGCCACATCCCACAGGCTTTACGTTTTCATTGCTTGTTTTATTGATATGTGGGTACTTGAGCCTGAGCGTTAGCTATGCCATGCTGATGAGGCCTAACAAGGCCGAAACAGCTGTCCATGGCTGCTAATGCTTGGGCTCAATCTTTGCTTTGGTAGATTTAAGGGGTAATGCCCGCTACCATGTGGCCTTAGTGCCCTTTGAGTGGCTTCAGCTTACTTGATCACATTAATTTGTGAAGTATCCTTGTCACTCCAGCCACATCCCACAAGCTTTACGTTTTCATTAGTTGTCGTTTTAGGCGCAATAATTGCCGGGATAGTGTTATTTTCAATGGAGCTAGACAAAACTAGCGATTCTTCTTAACATACCTCTCCACCAGAAAAGCAACCACAGCCAAAATAATCAGCCTCAACAATGCGGACAATCTGGCATGCAAGGTACTATCTCAACATCCTTGAAATTTACAAGAATGGGGCACCACTCATCATTACAATGCGAACAAGAATGTGAGCCAAACTCTGAGTAAACCTCAGAGTCTATTTCTACCAGCCATCTTTCCTCAATTAACTCTTCACTGTCTTCACTTTCTTCAAAATCTGTAAGCCGGTGGTCCATGTTTTTTAACCAACAGGCGAAACAACGATTTTCATATACACACAAACATGCCTCAAATTCAACGGTCTTGGTATAGCAGTTTTCAATTTCACAATAAGGAATGTTCTTGAAAAAAGAACGCAACTCATTGTGTACTTCACTCCACACCCTTTTTTTTCCTCACTTCGAGCTTTTATTGTTTGACGAAGGATAATTTCCCTCAACTCTGGCGGTAGCTGGTTGACCATGAACAGCAGATCCATTATATGCCTAGGCAACATTATTCAAAAGGGCAAGCCGACGCTCTTACTGGCCCTCAAGCACATCATCGCGCCGGGGTAGTTCTCTTTTCCATGGAGCTGCGCAAAGCTAAAACTAGCGATTCTTTTTCACATACCTCTCCACCAGAAAAGCAACCACAGCCAAAATAATCAGCCAGGTGTGCTCGGCAAGAAAACCGATGGCCTGTCCAGCAGTTTTGAAAAAGAAAGAAACAATCGAGCCGATGAGGCCGGGCAAAAGTGAAGCTGTTTTTTGGCCGATTTCTTTCAGACCGTTTCCCAGCCCTTTCCCCAGGGCTTTCAAAGAGTTGGTGATGGCGCCAATCACAGCACCAATTGTTACACCAGCAGCGAGAACAATCGCTGTAAAAGTTACACCGTATTTTTTGAAAATCGCTTTGACCCTCTCACGGAGCGGAAGCTCCCCTTCTATTTCTGCAATCTGTGTTTGCAAACGCGCGAGCTCTTGTTGATTTTCCGCCACTCTTTCTCGTGCGGCCTCTTTTTCAGAAGGCGAGGCATTGGTATCATCGATTGTAGTTTTACCTTCGTCAATTTTCTTCTGAATCTCAGCTTCTTGTTCCCGCAGGTCATCGAGTGGTTTTGTGCTGTTAAGACCATTTTCCAATTCAGCGATTTGTTCCCTTATTTTGGCGAGAGTTGCTCTTTTTTCTTCAATATTTTTTTCCACTCTTTCTTTTGTTTTGTTTTGTTTTCGGGTTTCCGCCATTCTTTTTTTCTCATCGGCAATGGAATTTTTTAGATTATTTTCCAATATTTTATTCCTTTCGATTTCAGATCGGTTTTCCAATGCAGAACCACTCTCATCTTCCAACTGTTCACGTTGAGCCTTTGTTTTTACATAATCGCTTTCAAGTTTTTGCAGATTTTGTTTTTGTCTATCAAGTTCTGCATCTACTTTTTGGGCCTCTCTTAACTGCCGCCTTTCTGCATCTAAATCCTGCTGCGCTTTTCGGGCTTTTTGTTTGTTTTCCTCTATTAAATCTTTGGCATTTGGTCCAAGAAGTTTTTCATTTTGCCCCAAAAAGCTTGAAGATAAATGTAATCATCCTGATCATCATCATTCGCATCCTGATCATCATTGCTATCTTGTTCATCATATAAATTGTCATCCTGATCATCATTTTCATTGCCACCACTGCCAGAATTATGGTCATGGTCATGGTCATGGTCATCATCATCATCCTTATCAGCAGCAGCAGCAGCAGCATGACGTACAGAAGGCTTTCCCACAAGCCTGTGGATGGCAAGGTGAACAGGGGCAAGAGCATCACCAGAAAATATGTTCAACGATTTCAGGTACTGCTTCAATGCCTCAAGATGAAATTTGGGCTTGAGCTTATTCAGTTCCTCTAACTTCAGCTCCTGGCATTGTATTTGTTTTTCAACTGGAATGTTTTCTTCTCTCATCACCAGCTGACAAAGCTGTGATGACTTTGATTTGTCAGGGATAAACTTGGTCAATTAATTTCTGTACATCTGTTATGTAACCTTTTCTTTTTTCTTTTTTTTACATTTCTTTTGTTCTCTTTTTTTCTTCTCTTTCCTCGTGCATTTTCTTTAGAAGTTTGATCTAGTTGAACTCTAGATCTTGAAAGCAGAAGAAGTGATTTATTTGAATCATTCTCCACAGTCAAAAGTCTCTTGATGTTTTCTTGAAGTTGCCCAAGTTTGATTGTGAGGTATTGATGCTCTTCTTCACAGCCTTTTTTTATTCCCGAAATGTTGCTGGACCGTAGCAGCCTTTCTTTATTGGTTTATTTAGTATTAAATGGAACATTAAAGTCTGTCTGTGTGTGTGTTTGAGGGGGGGAGGGGGGGGTCACGTTTTTCCTTCTGATCAAGTGGGGGGGGGGGGGCATTTGTAGAAAATCTGTTGTGATTTGGTGGGATCTGAAAATATTGCCCTGTCTTAAAAAAATCCTCTGCCCCCTCCTGTAGTATACATAATGAATGCAGCTTTATCCAGAAGTATCAATGAAATTAGTTTTACAATCAAGATATTTGACTTATTCATTGTGCATTGAGGGACCTATGCAATAAAATAAATAAAATAAGTAATGTGCTGGCCGCTCAAAAATCAATGTGTTTATTTCATGGCTGGCAACAGTGTTTTTTAACCCGTGTTACGATTGGCGACAATAAGTTGTTTTAAAGGGAGTACCATATGTGTGTGAACAGTGGGCGCAGGGGAATGCGCCACTCACTTTTGTCCCCGGGGACCAGGGACTTCACTCGCTTTCACTTGCATAAAAAGTGAATGCCCCGCTCAAGTCCGAATGGGGGGTGGCGGGGGTTTCAAATGACTGGTGCATTACTTGAAAATAATAAAATACTTTGAGTTAAAAGCACATGCATACCGGAACGATTCTTTCAATTTTCGTTGGACAACAATCGCAAGCACACCGGAACGATTCTTTCAATATTCCCATTTGACAACAATGAGTCAAGTGCATACAATATCATGGAAAATATGCCTACCTTTGTCGATCAAAAAACGTTTTAGGTCTTCGGCTACAACAGCCTTCTTTGGTACAGCACGCCGTTAAAAAAACAAAACAGACCGGAATTCACGATTGAGTATGTCAAGAAAGCGACAATAATGTATGCAAAATTAGTATGATGTACGAAAATGAAAACTTTTCACCAAGGAGTGACTGCCCCGCTTATTCCCCCAATAGGGCATGCAAAGACCATGACTTCCAGCGAATTTCCCGCCTACCGGGGTACCAAAGTGGAGTGTATCTGAAGTGAAAGCCCCCGCTAAGGCCCGAAGGGGGGGGGGGGGGTGCGGGGTTTCAAATGACTGGTGCATAAGCTTAAGTCTTACTTACCAATTAAGCCTTTTTCTGTCAAAATTGTTATAAACAGGCTACATACTGTCAGACCACTCCATAAACACTTTCGCGACAATATAAAATCATTTTCACTCCTGCAACCAGCTAAGCTCAATAAATACAATTCTAAATAAAATAATGGCTGGACGAACACATATTACTGTGAGGAGAGGCAATTGGGGGGGGGGGGGGAGGGGAAGGGGTCTTGTCACGAAGTCATGATATTAAATTTTCGATTTCACGAATCACGATTCACTGAGGTCACGGAAAAATCTGATCACAATGCAGTGAAATTCAGCTACGAACTCAACTTTTAGACATTCACGATTTATTTCTTCTCTATTCACGATTCACGGCCAAGGACTTTTGTATTTCACGCCTCACGGAATACACTTCAATCACGATTCACGGAACAGTTTTTTTTTTTATCAAATCACGATTCACAGAGCACAAAAAAACCGGATCACGGCGTCACGAAAATACCGTTGTCCCTCCCTCTACTGTGAAGTATTAAAATACGTGTTTTGTTCCTATTTCGTTCATCCGTACACGAAGAGTGAACCAAACGATGCCACGTAAGGTCGCTATAGCGTATGTCTAACCGAAGTCTAACCGAAGAAAGCCTCTCCTTTCGTAAAGCACACGAAGAATTTCCGAACATGATTCGAGGCGCGAGATCCAATCAGAATGCATTCCGAAATTCTCGTTTCACCGGTGTGGTCACGAAGGAATGGCAAATGTAGTCACATGCTGCTCAGTGGTCATTCCCCTGGTAATCATATGATAACGAACATGGCGGCTTACCGGCGCAAGGTGCAATCAAGGATTTTTGAACCAGGCTTTGACTGCAAGCATTCAAAATGAAAAGAGCCTTATGCCAGACTATGTGGAAACTTGTGCAGAGACAAACTTATACTTGCTTGTCCTCTCGCTATGGGATAGGGCTATGCATCGGTGGACTGCTCTTGACTCTCATTTCTGCCTTCCAGTTTGGAGAAGTTGTTCTCGAATGGAGCATGCAGAAGTATGCGGTCACTTTTAATACCTACCACGATAACATTCTTGGAAGTTCATACCAGAACAGGCTGTGTCTCCCAATACCGATTGACATTGTTTATACTTGGGTCAACGGAAGCGACCCAAAATTGCTTGCAGACTTGGAAAAACTCAAGCTGGAAATCGAGCTGGAACAAAACCGAACTACTTTGAAAGAAATACAGAGGCTTAGAACTGAAACCAATGCTACAGATGATGAAATTGCGGAAATGATTTTGAAGAAAGCGTTAGAAAACAAGGAAAAAGCTAAAGGGGAAACGGGAAAGAAGAGTGAACAAATGGGAGATTCGAGGTGCCCCTTTGCTAACTGCGTTTCAGCCTTTAGCGTAGTCGTGGAAGATGGTCTCCCGGGTGACCTGAAGCTATCGAAAATACGTGAAATGGATGTATCGTTTTCGAAAGCATCGCGCTTTTACAACGTGACTACCTTTGGTGTAAATAAAGAACGAGTCAGTGTAATTCAATTCCCAGGCAAAAGCGAGACGAACGGAGCATTAAAGGTAAAAGTTAGGTGGCAAGATAAAAGTCTTCGAAGTAAAGAAGGTTTTTTCACAACCGATGGAACCAGACCCACTGCTGTAAACATGGAAACGGAAATCATGATTTTGGATCTTAAGGGAGCTAATGATGTTGAAAAGGTTAAGAAAGAGTTAAAAGACCGCTTTGCAGACAAGTTAATTGATGTAGTTTTCCATGCTGAGAAAATGATCGGAGTTGTTTATTTCTCAGATAAGGCATCAGCTTCCTCTGCACTGAGTCAAGGCTTGATAGTTGATGGAAAAGCTGTGAAATTATCTCCTGCTCTGTTAATATGGGCACCATTCAATTCATTTTTACTTGCAGCGTATGACTCAAAAGATGATGCTGATATTTCAGCCAGCCGTTTTGCTGACAATGAGGAGTTAAAGTATTCCCTTCGTTCTGTTGAGAAACATGCACCGTGGGTGAGGAACATTTTTATTGTAACAAATGGGCAGATACCCTCTTGGCTTAACTTGGACAATCCTCGCCTTAGGATAGTCACGCATGAAGAACTCTTTCTGAACCAAAGCCACCTTCCGACCTTTAGTTCTCCCGCTATCGAGTCTCATCTTCACAGAATTCCAGGCTTGTCCCAGAAGTTTGTCTATCTAAATGATGATGTCATGTTTGCTGATGATGTGTGGCCAGATGACTTCTACACCCATGCTAATGGGCAAAAAATCTATTTGACGTGGCCCGTTCCGAACTGTAATGAAGGTTGCCCATCTTCTTGGGTAAATGACAAATACTGCGATAAGGCTTGCAATGTATCAGAATGTGACTGGGATGGTGGAGACTGTATTGGCGTTAAACCTAAGACACATTATAGTTATCAAGGATGGCAGAGTCAACAGTCAGCTTTTCGCATGCAGTTTTGTTCACCAGGTTGTGCAGACACTTGGGTTGGTGATCGCTATTGCGACGTGGCTTGTAATGTTGCACAGTGTGGTTATGATGCTGGCGATTGTGGAGTTACTCAGTTCCATGAATTATACCACATAGATATCAATCAAAGCACTGGTGAAGTTCGCTTGCCTCAAGGTGTATCAGTGCTTTATTTCAACATTTCAAAATTGTTTGGTGAAGGTAAAGTCACTTCAGGGGAGTACTCAGAAACGCAGTGTGTGCGATCTGCCACAGTGGCTCAGAAATACAAAGTCTTTACCCTGACTTTGCGGAGGAACTGTACTTCAACAGGTGTCAGTTTTAAGATTGAGGGTTTGAGCAACAAGAATGAAACAGCCAAGTTAGCTGTTACCTTCAACGTGACTATTGATACGAGGCGAGTTGAAGGAAATTCAGTTTCTAAGGCAACTCCAGCACCTGTTAAAGTAATTACGCCAGCAGTAAATGTACCATCAACGCCAAGTGTAAGCACATCAAAACTGCGCCTACCTAGTACTCTTTATCCAATCAGAATCCAGAATGCTGATCAGTCACTCAATTACTGGGTTGTCGCAAATGGGTCTAGTCATAAACCAACCTGGCAACCATTAGATGCCAAAGTGTATGAAATACCACAGATTTCAAATAATACTGTGTTACCGAAACATGTTCAAAGTGCGTTAGAAAATGTGGAGAAAGAGTACAAAGAAGGAGATTTGACGGAGAAAGGTTATGCAAGAAAAAAAGCAAAGATTTTGCATGACTTTCTGAATGTAGCTGCTACCAAACCTGCTTCCTTACAGGTTGCTATGCTGATGTCTCCACTACCTGAGTTGCATGAAAAGCCAACTGTTCCCGCAAAGTTGCGTGCTCAGCAAATAGTGAGTAGTGGAATGTCATCTCTGAATTTTAAAGGGGCAGTGTCACGTTATTTGACAACTTTATAAAAAACTAGAAGGTGTCTTCGCATTAACTGAATTCCAAAAATAATGGTCTAGTTTTGTTATTAAAGACTATTTTGAAGGTACTGAAACTGTTTCCTGTCACCTGTTGCTACGGAATGCAAGGGTGGAAATGGATTGAAACTTGAAAAAATTGGCCAATTTTTTCAAGTTTTGATGCTACGTCTTCAAAAACTCCTCAAGAAATTTATTATGGTTAGCCCCCTCTGATAAAATTCATTTGATATCTTTGTCATAGCTTTACAGAAACATTTTGTTTATGAGTAAAGCCTCAAAGTAATGATTTTAGTACAGAATTGACCTATATGATTATTAAAACAGCAAAGTCCTCATGACACTGCCAACATGTTCTCAGGCTTGAATTCATGATAATCCTGAATTGTCAATTGATCATGAATTCGCTGATATCATGAATTCAATCTGCTGGTCGAGTTGAAAAAAGAGTCCTCGGAACCTTATTTATTTGTAGAAAATAAAAATTATAACCACTGGACAGGATTTGAACCAAGAGGTTCCGATACTAGGAGCGGCTTCTTACCACTAGACCACTGAAGAATGAGATACCGGTTGAATTTACATTTAGATATTTATTAGCGTCTCCTGTAGAGTATTACTGATCTACAGTGATTAGGCCTAAGCGCTGATTTTGGAAGGGTTAGCTTTGTGTTGACGTTTGATGACAAACCTTTTCTTTACTGTCTAAAATTGTTTCTTAGCGAGCCATTGTATAGATTTACAGCAGGATTTGGGACAAGCGCATTATTAAATTCTATTATGTTTAAAAACTGAAGTTTCTGCAGCCAGTAGTGTAGTGGTCGAGTGGTTAAGGGAGGGATTAATAAGCGAGCAGTCGCAGGTTCGAGTCCTGTCCGAGGTCACCTTTTAAAAAAATATGTCCGTTTCCCAGAATTCTGAGCGACCTGATAAGTCTTAAAATTCAGGATAATAGTGCATTCAGAGCGATTTGACAATTCAGGATAATAGCAAATTCCAGTGTGTGAACAGGTTGGACACTGCCCCTTTAAGCTTTCTCAGGGTGGTACACAGTCACAGTCATATTTATTGTTTTATTCTTTTAATTCCTTTTCACTCAATGAATTATTAAACATACACGTACATTGTGCTTTTAACGTATTGATATAGGGTATGGGGTTTTAGTGGCCATTGTGGTTAATATTTTGGGAGTAGTGCCTCAAGTGCTGTATACATTGACTAGTCAGTTTCAGTAACCTAATAATAATATGGATCTGTAACCATCTACTCATGGTACATAATTATTTATTTAAAGTAAAGGTTATTCTTCAAGCCTACGCAAATTGCCCAAGCATACAGACAGAACTTGACACGGCTTTATTAGTAAGAATAAAACAATTTGTTGCATTACTGCCTTGAGTTAGCTAAATCTCTAAACCACAAATTCCTGGCATGTTATGAAAATTATTTTGATAGTCCAGAGTAATACATACCTCTTACTAACCAAGTTCGAGGTCATACTATAAGTTATGGACCAGGTTTTTTCCCTTTGATTTATGGCCCAAGCACAAAGCACGCAGGCTATAAATTAATGGGAAAAAACAAGGATCTGTAAGTTACTGTACAGACAAAGAACACGAGGTTAGTAAGATATTTATTATATCTCTGAGGTTAATTTGGAGCATGGGAAAGAAATCTAGTTGAAGTCAAACGGGCCGTACCGTAGAATACGGCCAACAAAATTGACCAATAACAGCATGCGTACTAAGTGAGAGATATAATAAATAACTGTGTCACCTTTATGACTTCAAATTAAAAAAGTTGATGGCCACCACTGTTAGATGTTTTTGTCTCTTACCCAGCACCAGGCTTGTGTCACATACATGTATGCTAAATTGTAATGCTCAGTATTGAAGGTCTGTGGTTAAATATCGAATGTATATGCAATATAATCCTCAAGTGATGACGTTACTGGTATACAAAAACTAAATTTGTGAAATTATGGGATTTTTGGGATATCCAGAAAGAACAAGATAAAAAAGGCCTACTTGCCAAAAATCACCTTTTTCTTACAGTTTGAGAGCGAGATATTAGCACTGTTATGCTCTTGTGACTCGATACAAATCTTCTAACTTTGACTTGGGTCATAATGTTATGACCCAAGTCAAATTTAGAAGGATTTTTATGGAGTCATCCCATACCAGAGCATAACAGCACTAATGTCTCAGAGCCAATTTGTCTTTACAGTACCGTTCTAAACTATCTCCCCATTTACCACGACATTGCCTCGGTGGATTCGCGGCTCTGTGCTTCGGTTTGACCTAGGCAAAATCTCGTCTAACCAATTCAAAAATCTCGGCTTTGCCTCGGTTTTTGCCGTTGACTTATGCCGAGGTAGATTTGCAGTAATGAACTAGACGCGGTACAACTGAAAAGGCTATTGTAGGCTTTGTTTTACGGTCTTTTGTTAGCGACAAAGAGCAAACTTTCACAGTGAGGTGTCGATAATTTTACACGGGCCATATTTCATTATTTGAAGAAATTCGAAGTGGGCACTTTTGGACGAACACTTGCGTAGTTTAGCTAAGGACAGAAAGAACAAGTGAAACATTTGTGTGTTTGGGAACAGAATATTTTAAAACAGTACTAAACTTATGCGGAAAAACGCTTTCATTTAAGCTTTGGTTTTGGATCATTACAGAGTGATTTTATTCACATTTGATGCCGACGATTTGGTGGCATCATACGTGAGTAAAACATTTACACGCTTTTAATTTTAATTTTTCGACCAACAAATGAAAAACATCCAAAACTAGTTTATAACTTCTAGCTAATTGTCTTGGTGTAATGTTAACGCTGAGTAATGAACAGCTTCAAAAGCGGAAAATTGATGTGAACCTGTCGTTGAATACTGCGAAACAAAATATTTACGTATTTGCATAGTGGTAACGCAACGCGCATTTTGACAGCCGAAGTTTGCGGTTCAAAATTATTTTGCTCTTTGTGCAGCAACCCAGAAAGAAGACGAAATAAATGAGCTATATTTTTCAGAGGCTGTCGAAGATCCAAGATCTTTTCACGTTAAAAAGTGTCGGAGGCATATTTCACAGGAGATGATTACCATACTTCTCCTTGCGTAATACGTACGCTTCATGAAAAGGTATCGCCCCACGATAATTTGTTACCTAAGCATCCGGATGATTCAAAACTTAGCGAATGAAAGCAAAACCTTTTACACAGCAACCACGAACAGTCCATGAGCATAATTTATGAGGATTCCTAAAATGGCTGTCTGGATCTTTCTGACTTGCTGTCTCAACGCTCAGGGCAATGCTATTCTTATCAGATAAAACATGGATTGTTGATACTTTTGCGAAACGTCACGCTCAATAATCAACTGTAGTTGTAGCGCAGTTTTCAACTGAGTGTCGAAAGTACTGGTAATTCTGGTTTTGCATTGCTTCACTCTCTGATTGGCCAGGAAAACTCGGGCCACTTTCTCAACCAATGAGAAAAAAAACCAAAACCAATCATGATTTTCACGCGCGCATTTTCCCGCGCTTTACGCCAGCTACATGTAATTGCTTTGTATTCTGATTGGCTCATTACGTTGCTTGTGTCCGTTGTGATTGGTCAGATTAATTGCTTTGGTTGTGGTTTTATGACACTCAATTGAAAAGCACTCTAATAGCGATTGTCTTGTAAAAGCAAACTAATCAAACAAGTTTTCAAATCATCACTTGATCAAGGGAGGATGCAGATAAAAAGGAACATATTATCTTAAGTTTCCTCGCCATTAAAATCGATCTACAGCTGAACCAATTGCTTGTTTATCACGCCGACGTATCTTTGAGGAAAAAAGCTTACCGCGTTGAACATTAAGCAGCGAAAGCAGGAAAGATAAGCCGAGAACTTCTGTTCAGATTTACATGTCATGACTCCCGTCGTTCGGCTTTCCACAAAGTGAAAAAAAAAAACTTCTGATCTGTTTGTTTTCACAGTGTTTTGTCTGCTGGATCCTTGGGGGAGAAATGTGAGAAAAAATTTTAACAATACATTCACAATAGTAATTACTTACTATTGTTTTTTACTGAGGCATTACCGCAGCAAATTCACCGCGGCTTTCGGTTGCTTTCGGTATTGCCGCGGTTTCGGTGATTCCGCAGTGGATTTGCGACAACCAACATTGGCAAAGACGAGGTTTTACCGCGTGCTAACGGGGCGATAGTTTAGAGCAGTACTGTACATGTTGATTTTTGGCAAGGAAGCATTTTTCATCAGTTCTTTGCTTTATTATTCTCTATTTCACCATAAGCCACCCACCACACACATGCACACACAGACAAAAAAAACATACATACTATGTAACATGGGATATACAGTGCACAAATTATTTTGAAAATCTCACAATCCCATAATTTCCAAAATTCAAATAATGCACAAATTATTTTGGAAATCTCAAAAATCCTTTAATTTCCAAAATTCAACTAATTTATTTTTGACATCACATTTTAGGACTCTTTTGCACCATCAACCAATGATGTTTATCGTGCACATACCTTTATTTTGTTAAATTCATTAGGTATTTCTGATTGTAGGGTAAAGCTGTTACACAAGCAGATAGTAACTCTGAAACCTCTGAGTCTGTGGAAAAGAAATCCCATCAAAGAAAACTGTTGTCCTTGGAAATTCCAGTGATAGGGGATGTTGTTAATATGGTTAGCAAGCACGAACATGGCAATGCAGACCTGAGGGACGCATTTCAAGATGCCCGCACATTTGATAATTTTAACCAGCAAACTGTCTCAAAGGATGAAGTTTTCCTAGCAGACTGGATTGCTGACACTAAAAAGAAACAACTCTCTTTTGAAAATGATCAATTAGAAAGCCTCAAGCAATGGAGAGGTCGCTATGGTGATTGGAAGCCTCTGACTCAACAAAGTGCAACAAGCTTTCTTCCCTGGGAGAGACTTGGGACCTTTGAGCAAGTTCAAAAATCCAGAGAAAGATGGAAACATTCACAGGAATTTGAAAATTACCATGCTCCAAGTAGAAAATTAATGGACACCTTTGCAGATTCGTTGCTTCATGTGCATCGGATTTACAACCGCAAGTTTGGGTACAAGGGACGGAAAGTTCCTGCTCATATGCCTCACATGATAGATGTGAAGGTTATGGAGGAGTTGCAAGTGCTCCTGCCTGAGGAATTTGACCAAACATCTTCACACAAGCTTCGCAGCTCAAATGATATGCAATTTGCATTCTCCTACTTCTATTTTGTGGTTGGGCAGAAGAAATCTCCAAATGTTAGTGAGTTTTTTGCTGATGTGGATGCCGACCATTCAGGTGCATTTAAGTAAACCTTTTATTTGATTAAGGGGCTGTTTACATGGAGGCAGGAAGATCCTAGCACTAGGAAGATCTTAGAGGGTGAACCAACTTTTCGTTTGGTTTACGTGCAGAAATTTCGGTAGGAAATTTTGACGAAATTATCTTCCTTTAGCCGCTGATTGCCCAGCCACCTCCCTGTTTGTTTGATTTGTTGTTTATGTTTACATGGTGCGAGGATCTTCCCACCTCTCAGAAAGAGATTTGAGATTTGAGACTTTAATAAAGTGATTATTATTATTATTATTATTACATGTATTATAAACATTTTCAGTGCTATTAATAGGCTAGTTTCGAATTGTGGTGCAACAAAAGAACAGAGTCGAGGTTCAGGGGAATAATTTGCATTTTCTTTTGGGCAAAGACAAAGGAAAATGCAAGTTATTCCCCTGAACCTCGACTTGGTTGTATTGTTCTCCCACAATTTGAAACTACTGAGTTTCATAGAACCGGGACCAATCCTCGGTCCTGAGGGTTAATATTAATAATAATAATAATAATAATAATAATAATAATAATAATAATAATATTATTATTATTATTAGGGTTGCCATGGTCAGGAAGAAGTCAGGGAAAAGTTGGTGAATTGTGTATCAAGACAGGGAGATTCTAAATTGTACCTAAAAGTCAGTAAAAACTCCAGGAATTTTACTTTTGGCTAGCCAATTTAATTTTGGGGAGGAGATTCCTAGTTAATTAAGGTAATGTCTCACAGAGACTCTTGTCCTTCGGCCATCAAAGTTTTATAAGAAAAACAACACATAAAGCGGTTATAAACATGGTGAAGAAATGAATTTTATGAAATCAGACATGTTTCATATGTGGCAACATACCCTACATTTTCATACAAAGTAACCGTTTTGACATGAAAAACTATTTATATTTAAAAAGAAATTGCAAGTGATCTGGGTAAGACTAAAAATAGCAGTGACATACTAATAAAGTGACAGCTTGTCACTGGTAAGATTAGCGTTTAAAGTCAGGTTCCTTTTTTATGTTTTAAAAAGGTTTCTTTTATCCTTGTAATGTTGTTTAAAAAAATCCTGCTCCATTGCTGGCTTCATTGCCCAAGGATTTGTCTTGGATAGTCAGTGAAAATAATTTGGTTTGTATTCAGTGAAAAGTCAGGAAAATGTTAGTGAATATTTTTTTAATCTCAATGAGTGGCAACCTGCCTGTAAAGGAAACAAGCAACCAATGAAAGACTTTTTGCATTTTCCACGTACACTGTAGTACTGACAGTAGACTCCTATTTTACACTCAATTGGACCAAGAGTTTGTTTGAGGAAGCAGGAGTCTGATATATGCATAAATTTCTGTATGTATTATCCAAAGGCAACAAGTTCCTGCACTGAATAATAGGGCAAGGTGGGTGGTTGCCATGGAAACCAGTTCTAGGGGGTTTGAAATAATACATTCCCTTATGACGTTCTCAATATTGAAGGTGCACCAGTGAAACACTAGGTTCCTTGTGCTTGGTGATTGCATCAATCTAGATCAGCATGACAAGGTTGTCAGTCATAAGATTTTTTAAGTGTACACTTCTGTTCATTGCTACCTTAAATTTTGTCTTGTCTTTCTTCATTTCCAGGAGTATTGTCAGATCGAGAGCTGCGCACTTTAGCAACACGGCTCTACACGTTGCCGCTAGTTCTAAATGACCTGAATTCTCTTGAGCAAACACTCTTGAAGTGTGCAAACAGCTCTGTGTCAGAGACAAACACATCAGATCCAAATCAGCAAAAAATATTACCATCAGTCACAGAGGAATTCCTGAAAAACTGCGATCCCTTCAGTACAAATGCTGAATATTCTTACAAGAGTGCCACAAAATACAAGTATGAAACTCTTGGAGATGACGAT
>JAEMWC010002290.1:0-43994 GCA_016490735.1 Pachyseris speciosa | reverse complement strand
AATGACACCAGTCGACTGGTATAAATACAACACAGCAAAAAATGCCACATTTGCGACAAAGATCTCGTAAAACAAGGCGTTCTTAATTCAAAATCCGTGGGATGACAACACAGGCGAATACTGTAGGCAAAACCACAAATGCTGTTATTATGAAGCCTTGCGTAAAATTCGTTTCATAGGCCCCCAAGCTGAAAGAAAACCAAAAGACAGCATTGACAAATGGATCGAGAAAAAACAAGAAGAATGTCTTTTCTGCGCAGAACCACTGCTTTGCAAAGACTTCAGAGACGCTGTGAAATATCACTGCCACATTACAGGCAGATTCCGCGGCGCCACTCAAGACGCGTGCAACAAAAAACGGCGCATAAACCCCAAAACAATTCCCATTCCTTTCGTGTTCCACAATCTGAAAGGATACGACGCGCACCATCTGATGCAGGCGATGTCGAAAGTGGAAGGGCCTGGGGAACTGAACTGCATTGCCAAAAACATGGAGAAATACATCTCCTTCTCTCTGGGAAACCTGCGTTTCATTGACAGCAATGCCTTTCTGCTGTCCAGCCTCGACGCACTTGTGAAAGCCACACGAAAGAGGCGTTGAAAATAACGAAAAGACTTTGCCAAACAATCTTTACGGTTGGGCAATGAGTAAAGCTCTCCCAGTGGGGAAATTCAAGTCGAGCGGTTGGTTTCCATCAGAAGACGAAATTCTTGAGGTTGAAGAAAATAGTAAAAAGGGTTTTATATTTGAAGTAGACCTCGAATACCCCCAAGAGCTTCACGAAGAGCACACAGTTATCCCCTTGCCCCGAGAAAAAGGCCGTGCAAAAAGAATGGCTGTTCCCATACCAAAAGAAAATGATAGAAGACCTCCGTCTCTACCCGCCAGACTGCAAAAAGCTCTTGCTGACGTTGCAGGATAAAAATAACTATGTGGTGCACTACCCCAACCTGCAGTTTTACCTGAAACAGGGCATGAGGCTGAAGAAAGTCCAGAGTGTTGGAGTTCGAACAAAAGCGCTGGATGGAGCCTTACATAAGGATGAACACCGAGTTCAGAAAGAAGGCCAAAAGCACGTTCGAAAAAGATTTCTACAAGCTGATGAACAACTCTGTTTTCGGTAAAACCATGGAAAACTTGCGCAACCGCATAGATGTGAAACTTGTGCGCCCCCACAAGACCACAAAGCTGAGGAAACTGATTGCAAACCCCCTGTACTCAAGGCACGAGTTCTTTGCAAATGATCTTGCAGGAATAAACATGCGCAAAAGCAAGCTGTGCCTCAACAAACCTGTTTACACTGGCGCGACAATTTTGGACAACAGTAAACTGATGTATGAATTTTTCTACAACATCTTAAAAAGCAGTATGGGCAGAAATGCGAGCTTCTGTACACAGACACGGACAGCTTCCTGCTCGAAATCCAAACAGAGGACATTTACAAAGACATGGGTCCCGAAGGCTGCCTTGGCCAACATCTCTTCGACACAAGCGACTACCCGAAAGAGCACCCGCTGTATTCAGAAACCAACAAAAAGGTTTTGGGGAAAATGAAAGACGAGTGCGCAGGTGTCCCGATTGTTGAATGAGTATGTCGGTTTGCGGTCAAAAATGTATTCAATTATGAGAGCCGACGAAAAAAACATGTAAAGAGCCAAAGGTGTGAAAAAGAACGTGGTCAAAAAGGAAATACAGCACGAACAGTACAAAGAAACACTCCCCAGCAAAAAACAACTAACTCACGGAATCAACATTCTTAGGAGCGAAGGGCACAATATCTTCGGCATGAAGACTTCTCCGTTTGATTCGAAAAGGTATATAGAAGAGGACGGAGTTAACACAAATGCCCTTGGGTATAACCCCGTTCCGACCGATGCAGAAATGGAAGGCATCACTGCGCTGTTAGATGGGGTCTTCGGGTATAACCCACCTCCACCCATGCCGACTGATGCAGAAACGGAAGGCATTATGGAGTGGTTAGATGAGGTTTTCGGGGGGTAGCTCCGTATTTGGCGGGACAACCAACAACTCTTCGCGCACGAAACTGCGTTGGGGTCCGTCGTGCAAATAGTGCAAAACAGGTGTGTCTGGTTTCATGACAGTTCTTTCAATTTTGAAGACTTTCAAAGACCAGACAGGGTCTGTGGCTCTTTTTCTGCCGCCCTCCAGCTCGCCCGGTTGGTAAATAGCGGACATTTACAAGAGGGGGTAGCAGTTTTTCACGCTTTCCAACAGGTCTTTGATATGTTTTTGAAGGCTTGGAAACAACCGCCTTTTCTTTGATCGCAACCGCCGGCTTCTTCCCAGTAAGGCTTGTTTCCTCGTAGTTCAAAGACGCAACAACCTCTGGAAGCCGTTTCACCCATGCGACAGAACACTGGCCTTCCTTCAAACGCATTTCCACAGCATACTGGTAGCAAAACAGGCGCTCAGCCAGGGTGCGGTTGAAACGCTCGAAAATGGCCAGGTCTCGGTGAATTTCGGGGTGTCCGCGCCGGATATACGTTTTGTGGTTTTCCATCTCTTTCGTTACAGCACCCATGAATTCGCACCCAGGATCCACCTGCAGCATTTCCGGCCATTTCAGAGGCAAGCGTTTGTAAATTTTGCGAAATGCTTGGGCGACCTCGTCAGAGTTTTTTGAGATCAAAGGTTCAGCCTCTTTGTATCTGCTGGCCACGTCGACAAGTGTCAGAGCGTACTTGTACACTTTGTGCCCGCGGGGGAGCTTGTCATGCGGCAAAAAAAGAAGGTCAGCTTGGTGCACCTTATTGGGAGTGAAAACATCGAACTTTGGCCTAGGAATGCGTCGCGGCGCCGGAAGATAAACCTGTCAAAGTGCCTGCTTGATCAGCCACTTTTTTGCGTCGTCTTTAGATACATTTGCAGCTTCCGCTAGTTTTTTTTTATCGCGGCGAGGCCTTTCCAATAGCCTCCGGGGCTGTAATAAATCTTCTTGAGTTTGGCGTCTATATTTAAAACGCCATAAAACATTCAAACGAGGTCTTAATTTACCCACACCTCATCGAGAAACATTTCTGAAAAGTCAAAATGTGGTCTTTCAAACAATTTCTTCAGTTCTTCACTGCTTTTATAGTAGGGCATGAGTACTTTAGCCAATTTTTCTCCAATGGATGGATCTTTATAAATTAAATTAATTAAACACTCTACATAATGTTTGGGGTTTTCTGCCATTTCTTTGATCTTGTGTTCAATTTCTTCCCATAACTCAGGATTTTTAACTAAAGTTGGCCAAAAAACTTTAGTTAAAAAACCTTGATTATAATTTCCATCAAAACCCATATTAGGTATTGCTTTCTTAACTAAATTTTGAAGCTCTTTTTCATTAGAAACATCGGTGTTATCAAAAATATATTTTTTTATCCTTTTCGGATAATTCCGGGCACGCATGTTCAATCAGGCAAGCAAGCATCGCCATCATACACCATGGCACCTACTCTTCAATAAGCGCACATCAAAGGAAACGAAAAGCAGCGTAGCCCAAAGCGAGCGTGCCGGCGCCCAAAAAAACGAGCTCGCCCTTTTTTTGCTGTCCGCTCGGCTGGTAGAAATCGGAGAACTTGGGTTCTTTCAGCGGAGCGATAGGTTGGTTGGGATGTGTCTGGTTATAAAGTTTGAAAGCGTGGTCGGTGTTGGTAAAGTTCTGCTTGGCCTGCGCTTTGATTTGCACGTTTGTCTGTATCCAGTCAAGGAGCTGGGTGCGCTGGCGTTTGTATTTCGCATAAGCCGCCTGGTAATCCTCGAGAGCCTTGTCGTGGCGCTTTTTTTCGTCAAGCGCGGCGTCGTCACCACCGCCAAGCGCCTTCGCGAGATAATTGCCGCCGATGAATGTTGCAGCATTGAGAACCGCTCCGCCAACCATGATCGCGACGGTTGCCATCTTTTACCGGGCCTTATTTTTTAAATTATCAAACATTGGCAGGAATGATGTTTTCATTCGTTAAATATTCTTTGAGAGCGATGGCGCCCGAAACGACACCAGTGAATTCAAAAAAGCTAGAGAAACTAGCGCTGGGATCCGATATTAAATTCACTTTAGAAACCTTTTTTCCGATCCAACCAATACCAACAACCAAGATGGTAATAGCCCCCCCATCCATAAGCACTTTGACAAGCTTGTTCTCCTTGGCTGACATGCTAATATAAAAAAAGAGCCAAAGTTTAAAAGAAAATTAATCCATTTTCCTGTTCCCCATTTCCTATTCGGCGTAGGAGGTCTTTTTTACGTTCTGTGGTTGGGGCGGGCGAAGTGAGTTTTCCATTGGATGGCTGACCTCAATCTTTCTTGCACTCAGCCCTCCTATCTTCTTCATCATCTCCAATTTCATACTCAGTCTCCCCCCACAAAGGTCTGGGGGCTAGGATACCAATAATATTAAAAGCTTTCAGAGCTAACTGTCTGTTTATTTCAAAAGAAAGGGCCAAAAGACCGGCAAAGCATGCCGTGTCGACAAAAACTTCAGAGAATCCTCTCAACCACATGGTATACACTGCTTGCAAACCTTCAAAAGAAAATTATTCCATGTGATTTATCCCACCTTTCCTCCGCGGCATTACAGGAGCGGGCTCGCTTGGAACAGGCTGGCTGGGGGCGCTTTCCTTTTTCCTGGAGCCAAAGACTGAAGACTTTCTTGTATAGATTCACGCTGATAATAAACGCCGACCACCCCAACAATAATTCCAACCACAGCCAGAGAGGTACCGAAAGAAATGCCGCCTGTGTCTTTGGGCGCAGCACTCGCAGCTTCCTGCCCTGAGGTGGGGGAAGCAGAAGCCGCTGCAGCCGCTGCAGCCGCAGCTTCTTTTTCTTTATATTTTGCAAGTTCGGCTTTGGTTTCATCAAATACCTTTTTCTGCTGTTGTTTAGCCTGTTTTGTTTTTTCTGCTAACAACTTGCCCGCAGCCACCCGTTTGGGTGTTTTTTGGCGCTGTGTGGTTGGGGCATGTGAAGTAAGTTGTTCACTGGATGGCGGTGGTTACTTTTTTTCGCCAGCCGGTGCTTCAGGTTGTGCAGCCGGTGCTTCAGGTTGTGCAGCCGACATTAGAAACCTTTAGCACCTAGTTTTCAGAGAAAACCGCGAACCGCAAACCGCGGTTTGCGGTTCGGCGCTCGCCCGTGCGAAAGTTGATTTTAGCAAGGCGTTCCTGGTTTAGTAGTAAAAGCAATGGATTGTGGGTATTTCGAACAACTTTCCCGCGGAAAATGAAAACTTTGTTGGTGAGAAAAATGGCTGCTGCTGCAAGACGAGATTTTAACGATCTTCTAACCGTAATTTCTCACCAAGACAGCTCCGACTCTTCTGAGGACTCATCAGACGAAGATGATCTCGACACGCTTCTCCTTTTCTCCATGTTTCCTGACAATAAAAGCGATTTTACAAGGAAAAACTTTGAAGATCTGACTAACTTCGAGTGCGAGGAGATGTTTAGGCAAGTGCTTTCGACATTTTACTGAATCAGTCTTGTTTGTTTAGATAAACACCTTGTTTTTTTTTGTCTGCAAAGGTTTGAAAAAGATGACATGTACCGGCTTCCTCTTGGGTGCCTTTTTGTCCTCATTGATCTTTCTTGCATTTTAGATAGCGGTATTCATACGTGTATCAAAATAAATTAGGAAAGACGAAATTATGTCACTTTTCACTCATGCCATTACAAGAAATAAACAAAAATTTGTTTAGGACGGATAAAATATTATTTTTTTGTTTGCGTTGATGCGAAAAATATTATTTCTCATGACAGAAACATAAAAAAGAGAAATTTTCTCATTTTTGAGTGTGAAATCATGCTTTACGCTTTATGCCAAAATTTGCTATGTAGTAGTGGTTCTGGAAGCTTTTTTGATTCACTCAGTTGATTCACTCATTCATTCTAAAAAAAGTTCTAAATGACAATTACAGACTCTAAGAAGTCTTTTGTGAAATGTGACAACAATCAAAACAATTATTTAGTTAATTTAATCACTCCTCAATGTACCTCTTGAGTGCTTTTTGTCCTCATTTATATACTTCTCAAGGAGGCGTTCCATCCTTTCTCTGCATGCTCGGGCAGTCAGCGACACATGGCTTCCCCGGTGTAAGTTTACCAAATTCCACGCTTAGAACGCTTGCTATCGGCTCAAACTCGCTTTGTTTAATTGCCTGGCGTGAAGCAACTTCTGTAGCTAGCAGCAGATCTTGCTTTTGTAGTGGCCATCGGAAAGGACGTGCCATGATCTTCAAAGGGAATGTGAAAGATAGATTTGACATGCGAGCCGCCATTTTGGATTTTTCATGTTCACGAACTGCCCTCAATTCAAGTAGCTTAAATCGTTCCAAAACTTGCACCCAGAGCTAGCGAACAAATATAGGAACATGATCCATGTGATAAAACGGGAGCCCTGAGCGAATTTCGTGTATAAAACTCTGCCGTAAATCACTTACCGCAGGAAGGTTGTCTTCACGTTGAAACGCGAACGGCGAACTGCAAACGCGACCGCAAGGACGTGGTCACGTGACATCTTGAGGTTTGCGGTTCGCGGTTTTCTCCGAAAAACTCGGTGCTAAAGGTCTCTATTGTGAAGATATACTACAAGAGAAAAGTTCAATTTGCTTGCAAAATAATGAGCAATAGTCAGCAGTTGCTGAGTAATTGTCGGCAATTATTCAACAGTTGCTGAGGATTGCTCAGGAATTTGTTCAGGAATCGTTACTGGCTCATGCAGCACATCCTCTGAGCCGGTAAAATCAATGTGTTTTGCGGTGATCAGCGCCGTGTTGGCGAGAGCAAGCCATCGTCCGAACCTCAAAGAAAGGCCGCCAACAAGGCAAGAGAGCTCTTTTGTGACTATGTAGTCTTCTTTTATCTCTTTTTGGTAAGCCTCAATGTCTTTGATTTTGACGAACGACCCGGCGGCCTTGGTCGCAAGAAAAATGAAGCTGGCGATCAAGCTCTCGGTTGTCTTCGTGCCTACGTAAGTTTCATACCAGTCCTTTTGTAATACTTCTCAACATCTTTGTCGCTAAGGTGCTTCACCTGATCGTGTGACAGCTGGACGCCGATGGCATCTTTGGCCTTCCCCGACGCCACCAACATGGCCAGCTGCTCGCGGACAGCAGGAATGTCAGGGCCTTGGGTTGCGAAAAAACCACCAGGCGCGCCAGTTGCTTCTACTTCCAGCATGTTCATAACTTCCGCTACTGCCAGCTCCTCTTCAGCCATCTATACTTCAACCTTTTTTTTTTAATTGGCGTAAGGCAACCGCACACCGAATGGGTGCCGCAGCGAGAACACAAGGAAAGAAAACTTTCGCTCTTTCAGCTTTGAAATCATGCTTCAGTTTGTACTCCACTCTGGGGGCAGGTCTCCTGCATATTCCTCAAATATAGATTCATGGTCTTGGCCGAGGGGTTGTAAAAAAGAACGACCGCCGCGATGTTTTCCCGAAAAGACGCAGTGATGCTGGTGTACTTTTGGGTCAGCACCCACACGCTGATGCCGATGTGCCTTGCTGAAAAGGCGAGATGCACCAGCTGGCCTGTGCGTTTTTTTACCACTTTCGAGGCGGCGCAGTCATCAAGAATTATGAGCGTGTTGGTTCCCTCAAAAACAAAAGTTACTATCTTCAACCAAAGTTCCACCTCGTGCTGCTCGCAAATTATCACACACACCTGCGGGTCGTTTTCCCCAAAGGGAAGAGGAAGAGGGTCTTGTTGTGAGCGAACGTCGGACAAATAAGAACAATGTAATTGAACTTACCGCGGAAAGGGCCACTTAGCTGGTCAACCATGAACCTTGTTTTGCCCGAATTTGTCGGCCCTACGATGAGAGCGTTGAAGGGAATGTTATCCGGGTTCATATATTAGTATTGCACAGATTCCAATTGCCGCCCCAACAGGTTAAACTGCGAGTCGCTGATTGTAAAAACATGGCAATTGACGTTTCCAGATCCGCTGGCGGTTCGCTGGACCTCAAGCTGTACCCTGTCCTTCGTGTTGATAATCCTTGTCCCGCTCCCGTGCATTTCCTCGGCCGCCATTGATCGTAGGTCAATGAGAATCCCGAAGCGTTCACCCGTGTAAAACCTCGTCAAATTTATGTGCTGTGTTTTGCTCGCCTTTTTCATGAAAAAGCGTCTGACTTCCTCCCAAATATCCTTACCATCGAGGCCGTTATTGTACAGCCGGTTGGGCGCACCGTTAACCGTTACGCTTACTTTTTTGATGTCGGGGTTGAAAAACTTTTCCGAGTCCCTGGCGCCTGCGGTGTAAGGTTCGATGAAAAGGAGAAGAATTCCTTTCAAAGACCTTCTTTGTGGGTTAACCCTCAGGTTTATACGTGTTGCAGATCCTTTTGCAAATATAACAACCTCTTCCCGGTGAATATGGTCATACAGGAACTCTTGCCCGCTGGTATAAACACTCTCCGCCGCGGTAGCCAAAGTTTCGCTTCGAATCATTTCGTACTCAATCTGGATGTTTGTCAGCTTGTATTTGAGTTTTGTAGTCTGAGCCTTTCACGACATTATCAGCATTTGCGAGGGTAAGTTCGAACGAAAGGTTGTTGTAAAGAGCTTGGGGGTAAAAGATTCCGTGGTCGGACAGTATTGGGTGGTCGAGCCTGATGCGGTACTTGTTCTTGTAAATGGTTTCCAGCTTCACTTCTGCAGCGGCGGAGGTATCCTTATCGCCAGCATTTGAGCGAATTTTTTAAGTTTAGTGGACTGGATGCCCTCAGGAATCATGTTGTCCCGCTTCTCCTGGGAAAGGAAAAGGTCCTCCCAGATTTTGTAAATATCGTAGACGACTGTGTCCTGCAGAAGGGTGCCCCCATACTTTACGACCAGCTTGTTAACCAGCGCCCGCGAGACGTTTTGCACGAGATGGTTGTTGGCGTGGCCGCCGGTTAAATCTATGTTGAACAGCAGGGAAAGCGTGCCGGGAACGATGACCTCATTTTCGTTAAGTTTGGGAACAGAAACTTGAAGAGTCTCACCAGGGTTGGCTTCGCTGCTCTCAAATGTTATTCGATTAACCATACGATCGGCTTCATCGCGCCGAGCGTTTTTTTTTGTGCGTCGGCAGAAGGTTTTCATACACCGCGGCCATGAATAACTTGGAGTTTAAAGGTTAAATTAAAAATTAATTCCGCTGAGTATTATACGCAATGGCAGAAGGTGGCTATGATGCGGAAGTGGAAGACCCCTTTGGTAGAAATGAAGGTAATAACGATGACGATGAAGAAGTTGACAGAACACAGCCCTTCCAACCAGGATCCGCATCTACACCATATCATGGTGGCGAAGAAATTCCGATGCGGACTCATTTGCACGAAACGAGTGGGCTGCCGGACACGTCTTATGCTGAGACCTCTTTTGGCGGCGACGGCATTCCTTTACTCGAGGGTTTTACTCATCAAGATGACAAACCGGCTCTGCTTGAAAGAGCAAAAACTTTCATCAAAAAAAGGTTTCCCCGAGTGGATTTTGCAAAATTGGGCCTCATTGGTTTCAGTAAAAAACCCGGAAATGAGACAACAATTGTATCATTGGGTTCGAAAGGCGGTGAAACAGAAATTTTCAAAAAGGATGGCAGCGGCCTTCTCAAAAAATTTACAGACAGGTTCAAAACAAGCCTTGGGCCAGAAGCTGAATCTCTGGTTTCTAACGATAATGAAGAAATAAGAGAAACCCGGCAGAGCCTTAGAGAAGCAGAAAAACAAGTTAAAGTTGAGCGGTTGAATACACAAAAAGAAAAAGCAGCACAAGAAGTAAAGGATCTGAGAATAAGAATCGAACGAACTCAAGCAAAGATTGATCAACTCGGAGAATCGAACGTCGAGAATGAATCGGAATTGCGCGAGCTGCAGCAGCAGGCCAAAAACTATCGAGAAGATTTTAAAAACGCGAAAAAAGTGGCAGCTGCTTTGGAAAAACAGGCGAAGCAGCGGGCAAAGCAAATAGTACAAGAGAAAACCAGTATTGGCCGAATCAGGGCAAGGCTTGAAGATAAAGAAAGTAAAAGAAACGCTCTCGAACGGGGGCTCAATGACACAAAAACCCTTGATGATCTGAAAGAACAAGAAGCTGAGATTCAGCGCCAAAACGAGCAAGATCAGGCAATAATCGACGATCCAGACGCCTCCCCTTCTGACAAACAAGCCGCGGAAGACAGGGTGGCCGAAAGAACTGAGGAGCTCGCGCGCTTGCAAACACAGATTGCGGAAAGAGAAGGGGCGCTTCCGCTTCGTGAGGGGTCAAAACGATTTTCAACAAATACGGCGTAACCATCACGGCTATTGTTCTCGCTGCTGGTGTGACGATTGGTGCTGTGATTGGCGCCATCACCAACTCTTTGAAAGCCCTCGGGAAGGGGCTGGGAAACGGGCTGAAAGAAATCGGCCAAAAAACGGCTTCTCTTCTGCCCGGCCTGCTCGGCTCGATTGTTTCTTTCCTTTTCAAAACCGCAGGCCAGGCCATCGGTTTTCTGGCTGAGCACACCTGGCTGATTATTTTGGCTGTTGTTGCCTTTCTGCTGGAGAGGTATGTTAAGAAGAATCGCTAGTTTTAGCTTTGCGCCGCCTTTCGAACCCAGTGAGAACTACCCCGGCGCGATGATGTGCGTGAGGGGATAAGAGCGACGGCTTGCCCTTTTGAATAATGTTGCCTAGGCATATAATGGATCTGCTGTTCATGGTGAACCAGCTACCGCCAGAGTTGAGGGAAATTATCCTTCGCCAAACAATAAAAGCTCGAAGTCAGGAGAAAAAAAGGGTGTGGAGTGAAGTACACAACGAGTTGCGTCCTTTTTTCAAGGACGTTCCTTATTTTGAAGTTGAAAACTGCGATACCAAGCTCGTTCAATTTGAGGCATTTTTGTGTTTATGTAGAAATCGTTGTTTCGCCTGTTGGTTAAAAAACAGGGACCACCGGCTTCCAGATTTTGAAGACAGGGAAAGGTTAATTGATGAAAGATGGCTGGTAGAAATAGCAGAAGAGGTTTACCAAACGTTTGACCCGGAGATTCCTCATTGTTGTTCGCATTGTAATTATGAGTGATGCCCCATTCTTGTAAATTTAAAGGATGTTGAGATAGTACCTTGGATGTCAGATTGTCCGCATTGTCGAGTCTGATTATTTTGGCTGTGGTTGCTTCTGGTGGAGAGGTATATTAAGAAGAATCGCTATTTTTGTCTAGCTCCATTGAATATAACACTATCCCGGCAATTAGGGCGCCTATAACGACAACTGTTTTGTTCACGCTGTGGTCATCAGTTTCCGGCGGTGTTGGTTCTGTTTCTTGTGGCTGCGGCTGTGAAATTGGGGGTTTTGCTTTTTCTCTTGAAGCGGCCTTATGGATTGGATTGGAGGGGTGGCTGTTGGCTACATTTATCTTCGAAGGGCCACCTACCATCAAGTGAAGGGCAGCTTTGGTTAATGTCATTGTTTATCCCCAGACTCATTTCGTTTGTTGCCTGTTTTAGTTTGTTGTTATAACCAAGACGCTTCCTGAGTTTATTATCATGTTGCTCGGCATTAGCCAGGTGGCCGGACAAACAGCCATATTCAGCCTGACCTTTGCCTCATCTACAGCTAACTGATAGCGCTGCACGTTCTTGGCCAGGTCTGGTTGCCTTATCGCATCTTCCATTAAAACAAGAAACTCGTTTCGCACCTCAACCGCGCGCCCCCCCATCTCCCAGAATGCTACTTCGAACGTTTACCTGAGCGCCCAAAATGCAGTAAACGAACGCCTCTATTGACTGATTTATTCTTGACAAACCTGCTGGTGTAAGACCGCTGGATTCGTTGGGGCAGAACCAATCAAATTGTCTTTCGGCGGCGCTGTCGGGTTTTATGTACAGAATCGAGTTCCCTTTGCTTGCAGAACCGCCCTTCGTCGCTGAATTTGTCGTAACCAGGGTATGCTGCCCCGGTTTTGTATGGGCCACGAACCCAAATATAGACGCTGCCCAACCCGTGATTGGTGCCTTTGTTAAAGCGGAAATCGGTTGAAGGATCAATCCCGAACTCGTTACAAATTCTTTATTTTGTACGAAGCTACATCATACTTGTTGTTTATCTGGTTAAAAGTTGGGTCGTCTGGTAAAGCGCTCATGTTCTGAATCCCACTCATTTGAAACAGGATCCGCCTGATAGTAAAATAGACGTGAAATTGATAAAAAGATCTTATCTGGGGCGGCAAACTAAAGGTTTTGGTATCTCACAACCAATGCCGCTGCCAGTTGTTGCGCACCACACTGCAAAGTTCAACTGTTGGTGCCAATACGACATATTTGGGCCGGCTAGCCATTTATTTGCCTCTTTTCCTGAATGATGTGTCAGATCGAGGCTTTGAAATATGTTCCTTAATTTTGTTTTAAAACGATCTGTTGGTGCTACAAATATTTCTATTTGGGCGCTGAACAGGTTTTGCAAACTACTGTTTGGAGCTTCAGAAAAGGCTACTGCCGAGGTTGGAAGCTTTAAGTTTTTAAAATCTGGTTTTATCATGAGCTGGTGTGGAAACCCCCCAATCTTTCCCAGCCCCAGAGACTTTTTCATCGCCTCGGGCCAATATTTTTTGTCTGAACCGAAAACGCTTTTCAGATAGAATTTTCTGAAATTCCAAATTTTCCAGCTCTGATCCTTGATCCAGTGATCCTTGATCCGGTGACTCATTAATCCGTTGATCCTGTTTTTCCAAGAAACCGTCTTGAAACAACACTTTCTAGGAGTGGAGAGTGTCTCCTGTCACTGAGCGGTTGATTCTAGGGGGGGGGGGGGGGGTAGGGTCGATGAGCCCACAATTTTGACCGACCCTGACCAGCGGACGAAAGTTGAATTAAAAAACTAGGATGTCGAATACGAAAAGTTGAATGTCGAACACGAGAACTTGGATGTTGAAAGCTTTCACTACATCTTCTTCGCGTAAGATGCATGTCGAAAAGCCAATGTTGGATGTCGAAACTAACAACTACAATGTTGAATGTTGAGAATGGAAGTTGAAACCGGTTCTATGTAGGATAAAATGTAGAAAGTACAATGAAAAATACAAAGTTGAATTTTGGCGGGGACTGAACGCCATAAAAATTTGAAGGAAGAAACGTAAAATTTTATATAAGTTTCTTGAGAAATGAAAATTGAACAAATGGCCGATGTATATATTCTGGGACAGAATGATTGCTCTGTTGCATTCTATTGCGTGTTTTTTCCTTGAGCTTTCAATGCCTGTTTGGCAAAAAGAGGTCAGACAAATTACCTTTGAATTTGTTGAAGCGATGAAAGATGCGGAAAAAAACAAAGAGGGCGGCAGAATTGTTTACATTCCCGAAGGCTAACATTCCTTTGGGTTTGAAAAAAGAATGCACATTGAAACAAAAGCCTTTTTTAGCTCCAAAAAGCATTCTAAAGGGAAACCCCCAACAAAGTTCCTGTCACTTATGCTAATTCATTTTGGGTAAAGATCGAACAAAGTTTTATATTTAAATATAAAGCAAACCTTAAAAGATCATGGAGGATCTTTACTGTGTGAAAGAAGGTAAGAAAACCCCTAATGTCCGGGGCACAATAAAATTTAAAATAACAAAAAATGGAAGGAAAATTGTAACCGCGAAATGTAAAAGCTGTGGGATAACAAAAACCAGCTTTGTGTGAAGCGCCGCCGCTTTACAAAAATGTTTTGATATCTCTCACCAGTATTTCAAACATTCTTCATAGTCTTCGGGACTAAACCAAGGAGGTTCGATGTAATGTTTTTTGTCTCCTTCTTTGTGGCATAAGTCACAAAGACCATTAAAGTTACAAGGTCTATATTTTCTTGAAACTAATATTTTTGTAATTCGTCTCCTTCTGTCACATGTGGGGGCTTTTCGGATAACTTCATTAACCGCATTCCAACTCATTTCTTCCCGTTCTTCGATTATGTTTTTTATTACCATTTTTAGGATGGGTTCACAAAGCAAGTGGTTGCTTGTGATCTCTGGTGGAAGTATTAAATCGTCTTGGGTGCCCCCTGCTGATTCCTTTTTTTTTCTTTTTTCCAAAATTTCGTTCCTTTCCTCTATGAGTTCCCAATAAGTTTGCCCAAAAAGAGGGGATTTCTTTGATTCTACTATCCGTTCTCCATAGTTTTCATATCTCTCCATTTTTGTGATAATGTAGTTGAGTGTTCGCAGTTTGTTTGATTCAGCGTCCACTTCAAATTTGAAGTCCGGCCTCCCTTCGGCTTGGGCGGGCGGCCCTACGTTTGATGTCTGTTTGTGAATGCGTTGCGCCAGAACCCCCACTTTACATGTGTGCACTGGGCCCTGAACAAGAAGAAAGCCTTCTAAATATTCTTTACCCCTGACTGTATATGTACCAGCTTGGACTTAGGAATTTTCTCTCTGTAACGCGGACCATCCACGAGAGAGAATAAACTAAGCTTCTGGCAAACTAAAAAATGAAGATCCTTAATAGAAATAAGGAAAAGGACCACCCCGCTGAAAAAGTGTTTCACCCCGAGCGAGATATGGCGATCTGTTAGGTTGGTATTCTCGGTTTTCCTGCAAGAACTTTACGTCTGAAAAAGAGAAAATGACTATATTGTGACGCCATTGATAATTAAAACAGTTGGTTCAATTCATATTTTATAAATTATATGCTTTCCGCTCTCCGTAAATTTCCTTTTCGTTTTTTCCAAAGATGCAATGGTAATTAAAATAAAACAATGATAAAAATATGGGCAGTAGCAGTATAGCAGTGTGCCGTTCTCAGAAGGAAAACACAGCTTTTTAAAACTGTAAATCAAAAGAGCAAGTTCTAGAATGTATGCAGATGACACGCATTTGACTTTTCAGACATAACGATATAAATGTCATTAATGAGTCTATGAATAGGGACCTTGATTTAGTCAATAACTGGCTTATTTCCAACAAACTTACACTAAATACCATCTAAACGGAATTTATGCTTATAGGATCGAGGCAAAGATTGCGCACTTTACCAAGGGCGCCTTGCCTATGCCTAGATGGTGTGCCAATTGATCAAGTGAGCTCTTTAAAATCTCTTGGCGTTTATATTGATGCAAACCTCTCTTGGAATACTCACATTGACAAGTTATCTAAGAAAATTTCATCTGGTATTGGGGCACTAAAACGTATCCGTTCTTTTGTCCCTCCAGCGACTCTGCACTCTGTCTTTAATAGCAATTTAGTTTTGCCGCATTTCAATTACTGCAGTGTTGTTTGGGATTCCTGTAATATAACTCTCTAATAATAAATTGCAGAAACTACAAAACCGCGCTGCTCGTGTGTTGACTTTTTCCAACTTTGACTCTAATGTGGATGATTTATTCGCGAAACTTGGCTGGCAAAAACTAAGCATTCAAAGACAGATGCAGAAAGCCATAACGGTATTTAAGTCTCTACATGGTCTCACTCCCGCCTATTTAAGCAATCTATTTACATTACGAAATGATGTAAGCTATTCTCTGAGAGACTCTGTGAACAAACTTACTGTTCCATTGCCCCGCACTAATTTTCTCAAAATCAGTTTAAGCTATAGCGGTGCGGTACTGTGGAATTGCTTACCTTCTGATGTACGGTAAGCAGAGTCCCTTGACGCTTTTCTGTATAAACTTAGCAATTGTACTCTTTTCTCAGACACGGCATTCATGTAAAGCAGTTTATTTTTAGTAATTAATTCCTAGACAAAGTTGTAATTAGGCATAGGATTTTGTAATTTTTACTGATGAATTTTACCGTCTTAAAATAAAGTTATCAATCAATCAATCAATCAATCAGTCCCGAGGGGGGGGGAGGAAACGGGATGAGGTGGGGACTTTGATCGACATCTCCTGCCCCGGGTGGGGAATTTTGACAACTTGAAGAGAATGGTGGCCCCAGGGTGGGGAAGTTTGATCAAACTTGAAAACTGAAGAAATATTAATAAAAGACCGTTTCACGGGCTTGGACTTTGCCATGGTATAATACACTCTGCAATACTGCCTTCTAGAAACTGGCCGACAAAGCAGAGCCTGGATACGACTCATGCGAGTGACTTTACCATCATGAAAATACCCAGAAGTCCCCGTAAGGCCCGGACAAAATGGAGGAAAGAAAAGTAATGAAAATTTGCCCAATCTATTGTTACCGATAAACCATTAGTTTCTTCCAGTGTTCTTTCATTCCCGTTGTTAAAAGAAAAAACTGTGGTTTTTAAACCTGGAGTGTGTACATGGCTAAGCATTTAAGAGGTTCAACCTCTTGGATCTCAATCCCTTCAGTAGGGAACTTTGAACTCAAAACTTTACCCAAGAGAGGTTTGACACAAAATTTGCGTTTCAGATCAAAGTCCCTACCCCATCCTGTATCCCCCCCCCCCCCCCCCCCCCCCCCTCGGGACTAACATTGATAGGTGCATTATAGCGAAGAAATGCCTCTTAGAGGACATATTGTGGTTTTGGCAGTTCGTGAATCACTGCGAATCATCACAAGAATTGTGGACTTTCTCGGAAATATTTTAGCGCTTCAGGAAATCCACATCGCAAAAAAATTACAGGTTTGAATATTAATTTTACCGTGCTTTATCTTTAATTGGCCGATTCATTGCATTCCAAGCAACTTTGGCGAAATTTGCACATGAAGTGAATCGGTCGCGTAGTATGCAACTTTCTGGAAAAAATGTATCATTTAAGAAAGATTATTGTCTGTTTTTCTGAGTGTCTCGTAACGCATTTTACTTTTAGTTTTCTTTGCAAAAGGCGAGGGGTGGGAGGAGTTTGGATTGCCAAGAAGTGCAAGAAGTGTATTTTACTTGAAAATTAGGAAGTTTGTAAGTTGTTTGTTTGCATAGTGCCCATGAAGAGTTCAGTGAATTTTTTCAAAACCCTGACACACCAAGTGGTGATTTGCAAACTTTTGAAATTCTTACAAAGGATAATATATAGAATAGACCTCTTTAGCTTGTAGATTTTTTTCCCAATGTAGACCATGTGATGTTACCCTAGAGAACTGTTTCTTTGTAATTTCGCCGAACGTGGGTTGTATCGCCATCCCTTATAGAAACCTTAGTCTTTCATGGTCCTGACGATCCTAAGTTCAGGGCCCGCGCAGCAAATTTGCAAGGGGGGGGAACGCGTTAGCGTGAGTCACCAAAAGGAGTCCAGGGGCACGCTCCCCCGGAAAATTTCTAAATTAAAGTCCTCTGAAATGGCAAGAAATGTATTTAAGGGGCAATATACCTGAATGTTACATTTTTGTCACTTTTTTACCTTTATACCTTATTATCTTCTCGAGATTTCATGCCATCCAAAAAACCCATCATAGTTTTGTAGCACATAACCCCATAAATATCTCAGAATTTTGGGGTGATTTTTACAGTGTTTGTGAAGAAGAAGAGAAGGTGGGAGGGGAGAGGGACTGAAAGGGATGGTGAGAAAAATGAAGATTTTAAGGTCATTAAAAATTAAATTTGGAGGTTAAAAATTAATGGACAAACACCAAACAGTTCGTCCTCAACCTGACATGCACCCGTGTTGCAGTGGACTGTCCGAGTGTTTGTGTATGCCTTATTTTCCCTTTTAATTTCATCAAATCACTTCTTATTTCATCAACATCCAGGTATAACGCCCCCTTAAGACTAACATGGTGTGGTGAAACTTATACTTTCAGCAACAAAAAGCGGTGTTTTAAAACAAGAATTTAATTACCCCCAGCCCATCCCCCTGCGCGGTGCCTGAAGTTCAGGTATGAGTTATCTTGGATCCGTAGTTCTAAACCGCGGACCGAACAAGCTGCTGATTGCGTCAGACGTGTGGTTCTTGAGTGCTACCATTCGCCAGTTACTCGCACCCTTTCCTACCAGAGGGGGGGACCAGAGGGGGGGACAAGAGGGGGGGGGGGGTCTTGTCACGAAGTCACAACGGTAAATTTTCGATTTCACGAATCACGAAACTTCAGAACAGAACAGAACAGAACAGAATACTTTATTTATCCACGGTTGTCTCGTCAGGCATATCTATAATTAATTAAAATTTTAAATTTAAAAAGATTGACTAAGGTCACGGAAAAAATCTGATCACAATGGAGTGAAATCAGCTACGAACTCAACTTTAGACATTCACGATTTATTTCTTATCTATTCACGATTCACAGCCAAGGACTTTTGCATTTTACGCCTCACGGAATACACTTCAATCACGATTCACGGAATAGTTTTTTATCAAATCACGATTCACAGAGCGCAAAAAAAACCGGATCACGGCGTCACGAAAATACCCTTGCGCCCCTCCTACCAGAAGACTGTCGCTACGTGCAAAATACATTGATATCCACTTTCCGCGTATACGTTATGCCGTGTTTCTTTAATTTCAACTAACAGTTTTTACTTCTTCCGTTTATCTTTCGGGTGTTAAATGGTATCGGACTCACTGTCTATGACCTTTACCAAAGTGATCAGTAAAAACTAGTTTACAACAAGAAGAATTAGACATTCGTAGTCCACTGATATTAAAAGCTAATATAAAGCTGAAAAACTGTCACTATGATTATTTAAAAATACTACACCATGAGTGACAAACTGAAATGATCGTTTATATAAACATCGCACGCTTCACTTCAGTTTCACCGCTATTGTGATAACCGTAGACATCTGCGACACTCCGCACATTAAACGATACGAAATTTAGTCATCACGTTACTTTAATTCAGTAAAAAACGGGAAAATAAAACGGTTGTCAGCCAAAATAAATTTGAAAGCTTATAGGAGAGATCAAAGAACCCTTTTGTAAGGACAATCAACTTTTACTTGCTACCCATTTAATAGAAGAAGATTGCCTTATGCTTCCGTGAGTAAAATTAAGTGAGTCACGGTGGCGAGTTTTTTCATAAATTCTTAATCAGATTGACGAAACCAAGTCGACGCAAATATAGAAATTTTAACAATACGAAGGGGGTGTTACTGAAGCGAGTAACGGGAAAAAGAGTAACGGTATAAAATCTCAACGGGTTAAACTTCTTCGCATGATACCACTAAAAACATACCGAAAACAAGTTAACAAGTCAAGACGCTCTCTTATCACCACGTTACAAAATAGTTTCGCCCCATTTTTACCACTTGACCAAAGGTTTCTCGTAGTCACGTAATTTTTCCACATGACGTTGCGTTTGCGAGAGAAATGAAATGTCGGAATCAAACACGAGATGAGCTTTTCATATCATTTTCTTACTTTTTCTCGCTTACATTTTTGTATAGTTTGAACGTAGAGTCAACATCTTCATTGACTTTTTCGTTGCAGAGCCGTAAATCTAAGGGCAAGGGTCTTTACTGACCAAAAGGAAGAACGATTAGTAGCATAGTTGTTATATGATGGATAAAGACTAGGTCTTTCTCTACACGGTAGGACGTGCAGCGGTATTAAATCACAAAGACGTTTTTCTTCGAAATGTTTTAATGGTTTGGATATCTTCAGTAACCGTCAGTCGTACAAGAGATCAATCCCCAAGCCTAAACCACACGAATGAATGAACCGGAAAATGACTGAAAAATGAACGAAACCACTGAACGACTCAATGGCTACAGAAGCAAACGACGAAAACGATCAACAACCGAATGACGGAGCCGTTAGACCAATATACACAGAGTAAAGCAATACAAATTTATCAGCAGCCTTTATACCTTACCATTGTACTCAGTACTATTAAGTGTTTGTATTAATGGACCCTCATACAGTTCTCAGGCGTTTATAAGTTTCCTTGTTTGATTTATGTGCATTTCAGTGCATGCAAGATATGTTTACGCATGAATAGTGACTGTTCCATTTCGTAAGCGAATGATGTAGATTTTAAGTTGCTCTTTTTAAATGTTCGAGAGATTCGAACCTCCACAAAGAGAAAGCCTCTCTTCAATTGGTTAAACGAGCGAAAGTAATGGTATGACATCATCAGTTTTTCTTCAAGAAACCTATAGTACTACAGATATTGAACATATCTGGAAGACACAGTGACAAGGAAAGCTATACTTTTCACATGGTTCTTAACAACATAGCCACGGGGTAAAGATTCTGCTGGTAAGTGACCTTGACTTCAACCTAAAATCCGTCAACATAGATGCTTAGGGTCGCTATATTATAATTTAAGCCGAAGTACAACTAGATTTCTTGTCTTCCTTTTAAACATTTATGCTCCTTATTAAGTTCAGGAACAATGTCAGTTCTTTGATAAATTGAACAGAAATATCGAAGAATTGGTTATCAACAAAGAACACAACATGTGGGAGACTTTATGTTATGCTTCACCTAGTAGGTGTATACAAGATCTGTTCCTAGATTTTCATCTGGTAGACACTCGGTGCCGACTACGAAATCCTGACACTAGACATTATACATGGCGTCAAAAAGTTCTCTCGCTCATAAAAGACTTGACTATCGGCTAATCAGCGATGCTAACCCGATATCATTCCTGCGATTAATTAAGTGCCATCATTCGGCAATAGTCTCCATTTTAATGTTTTGGAAAATTTAATGCTAGCTTCGCATATGATTACAACTTCATTGCACTGATCAACAAAAGTGTACTCACCTGGTTAGATGAATTTAAGGCGGTTACTGCATGATAAAAGACTTCTCTGGGACTTAATTTAATATAGCGAAAGGCAACTTTCAATGACGGAAATAAAGCAACGAAAAAGCACTTCAAAAAAGAAAAACAAAAGATCTCTGACATTGAGCATTCCTTAAAAACTTTGAGGAGAACTGCTCCAAATCTCCGTCCCATGTAAATCATCAGGTAATGTGTTAACAGTTGAATGTTATAACTGAGGCTTTTGCACATTTTAGGTAATCTACAGGCTGACAGCTTAAATTATTCTTAGGAGAATGATGAATCGTCAAACTCTCGAAAGCAAGCTATTATCAACTTCATAGAGAAAAAAGACATACACCAAGGGTACTTATAAACTTCAGGTGGAGACCAATCTCCGTTATCAACGTGGATATTAAAATAAGTTTGAAAGACATCGTCAAAAGATTAGAGAATGTCCGTCCAAATATTATACATCACAATCAACGTACTTTTTTGTTAAAGGAAGGACTTATCTTCGACGCAGTCAGAACTGTTGAGGGTGTCATGGACCTCACAAAAAGATACAACAGACGACTACAAGGCATTTTAATTATCACGTACAAAGTTAAATTCTAACCTAAAACTAACTAACCCGTAACACCCCGCTCCCCCTCCCCTCCCCCAATAGCTTAAGAAAGGCTGCTTTTATCCTTCCTCGTTTCTTGTTTCACTTCCGTCACATCGGAAAGCATTCCCTTCGGTATAACGAGACCGAAATTATGGAACAACCTCTCGACTGAAGTTATAATATTTCACCTTGAAACAATTTCAATTCTTATTCGTAAACCTGATCTTACCAAGATTCTTCTCGGATACTGTTAAAGTAAGAATTTTGCATAGATTTTAAGGAGGCCTTTACCACTATAAGTAGAGATTTCAAGTTTCGTACCCTCTCTAGTTTTAGTTTCGGGCCATCATTTACTTAGTGGATTCATACATTTTACGAAAACATCTTAAGTTGTGTGATAAATTAACTTTGTGCTCTCTGTAAATAGGGATTGATAATGATGAAGACAAAAATTTTGGCGACGTTCGAACAAGAGATCAAGTTTCTCTTTCTTCGGGCATACTGTTATACACACTCGGTCTCCATGACATCAGTTAACACTTCTTTTTAGCTTTTGTATACTTGTTATTCATGTAATTTTTATTCAGTATGTCTTATGATATTTTATTGCATGCATGGCTTTCTTAGAAACCAATTCCATGTAATTAAAGAAACTCCTCGTTGAAATCAGTAAAAATGTCCGTCTGTCTGTCTGTCTCTGTGTCCGTTTGTGTGAGTGTCTGTTCGGTACTAACCAATCCATGTCTCAAAATGTCCTAGAACTGACAAATATCTGATAAAATTGTCATTTATTACACAGTCAGTTAATGAACATTTTCCACTTATTAAAATAGAAAAATCTCGAATTCATTATGTAAATACTTAATGTAGAAACCAATGCATCAGTTTATTTTGTTTCTTGCCGACACTGATTATGCTTCTGCCAAAAAGGAAAAAGCACTCACAAAGACCAGTTATGGAAAGGGTGTTCAAAAAAAGCTTAAAAATATCTTTGAAACAAGGAAATATGAAATGGCTATTTATCTCCGTTTATTTTCTTTACAGGTTTACCACGAAGACGCTTTAATGTAGCAAGACATCTGGATGTTAACTACTTGCCACAACCGTGTGAAAATGTTGCAAATTCTTGTAGTGTTGTGGTGGTCATTGTTTCGGTCTTCACCGGTTGCTGGTGATCCGAAGCGATTCTACCAGAAAGGGAACGTAACTCTTGGTGTTATCCTTCCAATTCACGTAAGGAACGCAGACAAAGACTGTGGAGAGTTTTATGCTTTTGGCCTTGGAAACATCGAAGCCATCACGTTTGCAATCGAGTGCATAAATAACGACACTGAACTACTCCCAAATGTGACACTGGGGTTCGACATTCGAGACTACTGCGATACACCTGTACTGGCCATGAAAATGGCAAACGACTTTGTCAAGAGCAATTACCTCAATGAGCTGTTCGAAGGACAAAAAGATGAGACCACATTCAAATCAGAACTCGCGACACGTGTACTGAATCTTACCGCACCCGTTTCTGCCGTTATTGGCACTGAAGATTCAACCAGCAGCACGCTAGTTTCAAGCTTACTTCAGGCGGCTGCCATTCCTCTTATAAGTGCGTTCTCTACCAGCGAGGAGCTGAGCTCACCTTACTTCAACGCGTTCTTTCACACAATTCCACCGGATGGCCAGCAGGCGAAAGCGATGGTTGACATAATAGAGCACTACCAGTGGACGTACATCGCGGCGGTGGCGGTTGACCATTCGTACGGATGGTATGGTGTGCGTGCATTAGAGCGAGAAGCGTATGACCGAAAGACGTTCTGTATCGCGTTTACGGAGTACTTCACAAGGTCTGGGTACAAGGGAAAAATTAAAACAATCATAAGGAAGCTCAAAGAGGCTAAAAATGTCAAGGTTGTTGTTCTTTGGAGCACCTACGAACCCGCGAAACGATTCCTAGAAGAAGCTACAGTCCAAAGATTAGAAGGCCGGACATTTCTTATTAGCGAGGCAATTGCAACTGTGAATCCGGACGTGTTGGAAGAAAACTCTGCGATACTCAAGGGAGCATTGTTAATAGCGGAGCTCCGACGGCCCGAAGGGCCGTCAAGCGGAGCACCATACCTATAGAAACCCGTCAACTGCTTTTCTCATGGTAAAAATGGCTAGCGGTATTGCTCGTGGGCGCGTACTTACGACGACGACGACGACGACGACGACGACGACGGAGTCGCCCAATAATTAATAATATCCTAATAATAATCATAATAATCCAACATGGCGGCCATACTCCACCTGGCCCAGCTGACCAGCTACTTTACAGCGTACATCTTTGATACTGGACATCCATCTTATAGCCAATTGACACCTGTCAAAACAAGGTATCCGCTGACCAGTGTAACGTGACCATATCGCGGGCTCAAGTTAAGACCTCATCGAGGTCAGCTGTTTTTTTTGAAGTTGACCGCTGACCAGGTACTTGCTTTCGATTGGATCGCAGGCTCAAGCCAAGTGTGGGACACCCAAACCAAATCGAGGCCGTTAAAATTTTTCGCGCGCTTTCTGCGGCTGGTAATTTCACATTCAGTTGGGTTCTTTATTTTGAGCAAAAGAACTTCATCTTCTTCGATCGAAGTTTGTCTTTCGCGTAAAAAGCATAAAGATCAAGACGTTGTCAAAAGATACTCCGGAAGGTGAATTTTCAAGTGATGAAAGGAAGGACGGAAGATTTTTCTCAGGAAAAGCTTCAAAGATTGTGCGGTTGAAAACAGTATAATTCAACGCTTCAAGGGCTTTCACTTCACCGCGGCATCTTGCATCTCACCAAGAAAAGTCACTTAACAGTTCACCGGTATTAATGGGAGGAATGAGTAGCTCAAACTCTGTGGAAGAAGCTCTTTCTTTGGACAAACCGTTTGCTATTTTTGCGGATGCTTGTTTTTACTTTACTGAAGCTTACGCATTTTCAAGTGGTAGAAACCTCTACAACACAGGACAGTGAGGTAAATTAAATAAATAGAAGCTTAACATTTGGTTTAATCGTTGTTACTTTTGTTCGGGAATGAAACTTGTATTTTTCTCTCGAATGGATATAAATAACAATCATCTGTACTCATTTTGGACGCAAAGAAGTAGTTGAATTGTTTGTTTGTTTTGTTACGTTGTTTTCTTTGCAAGCGAACGAGTGTTTTTACTCGGCTTGGCTGACTGTTTTTCGACCTTGGTTCCTCACAGTAGCGTTAAGAAACTTTTGCCCTTATCTTATCAACACGTAATCGCAATGAGTCCTCGTAAAATTAAGCATTAAAGGGGGAGACTCGAGCTCGAGTAAAAATAAAAAATCCGATCAAATGCATGTGCATGTGCACTTCTCAAAATCTGACATTAAGTTGTCAAAATGCTGCCAAAACAGTCAAAACCCAGCGCGCTTCACTTCGTCAAGTCTTTAAGAGATCTTCGTCGAAAGCAGCCTGTAAACAACAATTAAGTTTCGCCGTCGACGTCTTTAAACATGTCGTTTGTTTGAACCGGTAAGAATCAGCGTTTGGATGTTAAAAACAGCGAAATGGGTTGACTGGCTGGCTGGTTTTGATAAATTTTAATTGGACGGGTCTGCGAGAGAAATGCTCGTTTGGTTTGGCAAGCGCGTTCTTCGTTATCTGGATGATGTTTTGCCACTGAGAATCATTAATTGAAGAAGGTTCTTCGGAAGACATGGGAAGTAACAGTAAAACCATGAAAGCACTTAAGTGTTTTGTGTAAGCCAAGGAAAGATTTTGTGGGAAATGGCTCTATTATTTAGCTCTGTCGCATTCCGAGTGATTGCTGTCTCAGTGATTCCTGTTGACTGCTCTAAACGATCAGGTACGGACCTCTTTTTTGTCTTTTCTACGGACATTTATGTCAAATCTGCTAAGGAAATTTTCTAGCTTAATACAAGATAGTTTTGTTACCTGTCCAATTTCTGCACCTTCTCCAAGAATCTTCGAAGAAATATTATTCATATTGTGCTTTGTTTTCTTGTAATAAGTCTTATGTTTGTTGTTATATTGTTTCTGAACCGCGGTCAATTCCTGTTGACTGCTGTAAACGAAGAGTTTGTACCCTTTATTTTTTTTCTAGGGGCATTTATGTCAAAATAAATACCGATTTTCCTAGCTTTATCATTACAAGCTATTTTAATTACTAGCTAGTCTTGTTTAATTTCTCCACCTTCTCCTTCTTCGAGCAAACACTCGCCGGCATCGTACTTTGTTCGCTTGCAGTATTTTTGTTTTGTTTTGTTTTGTTTTTTTTTTTGATCCGCTTTGAATCCCTTTACGCTTTCATCTCAAAGTAGTTAGACTCAAGAATGTCCGTCTTTTTTTTTTTTTTTTTGCAAACGTTTACTATCGAAAACTCTTCGTTTTCCCTGCTGCTGCTTTGGACACAAAAAAACTGGCCCAAATAAACTCTTGCGAAGTTGCTCGGTGAGAGTGTGCAGCTCCGATTCTAGGCTTGGCATGGCTAAATATATATATGGCCTTCAGCTTTTCTTTTTTTAATCGCTACATAAGAGACTGGAATGGTGTTCCATCGAACATCATGCATGCACCTTCTTTAAGCAGTTTTAAGTCCTATCTATTACATTATTAGTGTCAATTTTAAATCAGATGTAGCTTGTGAGTGACAAGTATGTAATTTAATTAGGTTTGCTTTGGATTACTTCATGATTTTTAGTCTCAATCTCAAATCAGGGGTGACTTGTAAGAGACAAGTATTTGATTTAATTTGATTAGGTTAGCTTTGGGCCACGTTTAAATTTCACCTCTTAGTTTTTAGAATGTGTAATATTAGATAATATTCTTTGTATGGGAATTTAGTTTCTCCCAATTATTCTCCAGTCATGCACTTTTTTGCTTTGTATCAACTTAGTTGTATTCACATGACAAAGTATTATTAAACTTAAAACTTAAAATTAAACTTAAAGTAAGCTCTTTCTCATCAATGTACACATCCTTTGGACTTCCTCCTCCTGCATACAGTCTTTCAATTAATTTTATTAGTAGCTGGTCACACCAATCTTGTGGGATGTTTGGATGACATTTGGCATTAATGTTTAATGGAATCTCTGATGTTTGATGAAGTATGTTAAGATCAAGTTAAGATGGCTAACGGATTTCCAGCACTTTTGCTTTGATGAATCACCTTGATAGTGGTATCAACCAAATGCCCAATATATTATTATCAAGTTGTTTGGTCTTGCACTTAACTGGCCAGAAGAGCAGCTGGATTTCTTTTTGAAAACACTGTAGGTGCATTGAGTGATGAGCTTAATGTTAGCAAGCAGTTTTTTTTTGTGATAGTAAGGTCAAGAAGTAATTGATCAAAATAAATATCTTGGTCTTAATTCATGGCATCTAAATATTTTTATTGATTTCCATGTATCTTTCTTTCATAATTTTTGTGAGGCATACATATATCCAGAGGATACACAATTTCCGATTTCTGACTGTCTCATGGGAGGCTGTGGATAATTGAAATTGCATTCATTATGAAGTGATGATCTGAATCACTATATATCTGATGTGATACTGATTCCAAGGAGCAATCACCAGGCTTCTCCACCAATTTCTAGTGGCTCTAAACCATACCTAAGTAGCTAAGTATGTAACTAAGTTGCCTACAGTTGAACGGGGAAACAGACCTGTCCTTAGGTATTGCTCTAAGATGTTAAGAAATGTTTTGTTTTAAAAATTTATAGATGAAAACTAGCTTTGCAGGTTATTTTTTACACAAGGTATTAAAGATTATTTAAAAAAAAACCTACCTCAATATTTTTATTTTGCTTTTTTAACATCTCCAAACTCAGTTTGGAAAGGAATTTTTATTACCTTACTCAATAGAACGCTTGTTTTTAGGAGGGGTGGGGGTCCAAATTCGTAAAAGGGGATTCATATCTGCTAGCAGTTCTGGACTAGGGGGTCCAGATCTGATCCACAAGCAGATCTGGACTGGAGGGTGCAAATCCACGTGGGGTCCAAATCCACTGTGCCACTGGCTCAGATCACCTTTCCATACTATTTTCTACAGCATTGGGTCTGTAGCTTGAGTGAGGTCAGATGGGTGATATGACAAGCAGACTATATGTAAATGCCAGTAGAAAAAGAATGCTTTTGGAGCTCCGCTTTTAGGCTTGGCTAAGACCCTTTCTGTTTACAGATCACCTATTCGAGACACATCTCAAAGGAATCACATTAAAAGATACAAGGGCAAGCGCCAATCCATGGTGGAACGAGTTTTTGGACAAACTACCTCAACTGCTCAAAAGATACGTGTAACGACCAGGTCAAAGTGGACGAGCGAGCCTTCTCCAGACTACACAACGCCTTTATTCCCTATCTAAGGGACTCTGTGTACGCCCTCGCTCACGCCCTCGACTCCCTATTCAAGTGTAGAGAGCCTCGAGATTTGTTACAGAATGGAAAGTGTCCAAAAACAAATAACAACATTAAGCCGGAGGATACACTTTCATACCTCAGAAATGTTAGCTTCCAAGGAATCACAGGGTTAATACAGTTTGCTGAAAACGGCGATCCTTTGTCTTCGTCCTACGATATCGTGAATTTTCAGACACAGGGAGGGAGGTACGAAAACGTAAAGGTGGGTGAGTGGAAAGGAGGGGCACATGCCAAACTCAGAATCAACAGCACACTGATCAAGTGGAGCGATGGACAGAGTGAGTCCCCGACGTCTACATGCAGCCAAAGCTGCCCTCCTGGAACAAAGCAGACTGCCCCAGTGTCGTGCTGTTGGGAGTGCATCAGATGTCCTTTGGGTAGTATAAGCACACACAACAGTTCCGCCAATTGCACAGAATGCCCACAGCAGCATATGTCCAACAAAGACGGCACTGAGTGTCTGCCTTTGCCAATCATCAACATCCAATGGACAGACGCCACTGCTGTGGTATGTTCTGTTCTAACGGCAGTTGGTCTGCTTTGTACAAGCCTGACTTTTGTCGTTTTTTTGAAATACCAGCACAGCCCACTGGTTAAGGCTTCCAATCGCGAGCTCAGTTTCCTCTTACTTTTCGCAATTGCCTTGTGTTTCGTGCTCACGCTTCTCCATCTTGCTCAACCGACAACAGCCCTCTGCTGCATCGTGTATCCCTGGAGGTACTTCATCAACACGGCTTGCGTATCCATCCTCTTCCTCAAGACAAATCGCCTGGTCGGAGCATTTCAAACTGACATAGTCCCTAAGTGGTTCAAGCACTATGTTGTGGACAGCAAACGCCAGTTTCTCGTCGTTCTAGCACTCAACGTCGTTGAAGTTATCCTGTCAGCGTTGTGGCTTACGCTAGATCCTCCGTACGAGCACCAGGAAATACGGCCACAAACACACGTATTTAACAACTGCAAGCCGTTCAGAACAACCTTGGGGAAAGTGCTCAGAGCAGTCATGTTCACCTACTTTATATTCCTCTCTTTATTATGCGCCATTTATGCCTTCAAAGCCAGACGACTCCCTGAGAATTTCAAAGAAGCAAGGCACATTGGTCTGGCCATGTACGTGCTGCTGATCTCGTGGGTCACTTATTATCCAGTGGATTCGTCTTCAGAGGGATTTTACACAACCATAGTAGCCTGTACCACTGCCCTGGTCACTGCATATGGACTGCTTCTGTGTGTTTTTGCTCCAAAACTCTTTGTAATCATGCTTTACTTAGAGCAAAACACAAAAGAGTACATGAGAGCTGAAATCGGAAAAGTTACATCCAACATCAGCATGTCCTCACATGTTCATCATAGGGACGTACAACCATGCGATGGAATTGAAAATACTTCTAATTGTAACGCCAATGCCCAAATGTAAGAGGAAACGATTTAAATCTTTACATAAGAGCTCCTTAAGGTGATTCCCTGGTAAAAGAACCCGCCATAGATTTCCCATGAAACTTGGTATGCTGTTGTTACAGGACAAAGAGATATTAAAAACGTAATAAAAAGAGGGGGTCACCATCCTTTTTTTCACGCCACAATGCTGACAAATACGGTTATTTAGGTAATCTCCGTGCGCAACAAATAAGCTTGATTATTTTTCAATGCAACGTGTTATATCACACAGAGTTTGACTTTCTTTGATTGTTTATTCACCTATGTCCCAGAAAAAATGTCTTTAAATACCCTGCATTTTTTATCCTTTAAAGGAAACATAATTTGGACATGCGCTGTTGGGCCTGTTATGTCTCCCTCTGTAGAATTTATTCCATTTGCCAAAAAAGTAGCCATAGATTTCTACAATTTTTTTCCTCAGTTATTGAGGATACTGTTCTCATTGAAATTATGAAATAAAAAATGGGGTCACCGTGCTCGTTTCTTTGCAACACGACCGCAAAGGGAAATCTCGGCTGACAAAAAGTCAATGTCAAGGCATATACGCCATGTTTCTAATGCGCGCGCGCTCGTGCGCGCGCTAAATGACGCCATAAATTATGCTCAGTAAGGATGCGCCATGCAATTGTAGGGAATCACCTTAAATGAATTTATAGGCAGAAGTGACAATTTAAAGTCCCTAGTGCTGCTTCGCCCCTTCGCGCACTGATCACCAATGATCATTCAATGATCATTGGTGATCAATGATCAATTAATGATCACCACTGATCGCCCCTTCGCGCACTGACTTCAGTTCTTCAGTGGAATAACAGCCTTTCCAGGGATTGTTCCTTCCCCGTCCAACCAAAAAATTTATTCACTTCCCAAACTACCATATATTCATAAATGGCAGTAAGAACGTTTTCATAGAAGAACGCTTTCATTGTGATCACCAATGATCGCCCCTTCCCGCACTGACTTCAGCTCTTCAGTGGAATAACAGCCAGTAACAGCCTTTCCAGTGATTCCAACCAAACCTCTTATTCACTTCACTACCATATATTCATATATGGTAGTAAGAACGTTTTCATGGAAGATTGTGATCACCAATGATCATTTCATCGTTGAAATGTGCGGTTGGGGATCATAGGTCACAACAGCGCACGATTTGACCATAGCGCGATGGAATGCACCTCGACCGCCGACTGGTTGGTATGTATGTTAATGACAAATGATTTCCCATAATATATGTATTGTAACTTCCTCATACCGCCTGCCTCGACTAGCTCTGCTAAATGTGGGCATGTGCGAAAGTCTGTCGTCTCCTTTTGAGTAATAGAATTGTTGTTGTTGGTTCAGTCGGTAGAGCGGACTCAAACCCCGACAAAACCAACAATCAAGGAATCGATAAACCGTAGGTCCCGTTGTGGGACGTTAAAGAACCCACACACTATTCGCAATGAGTAGGGGACGAAGATTAGAGGGGATTAGAGTTTTATTGCGTATTCAACTGTTATGGGCAAATTCTTAAATACAATTCAAAGGTGACAGACCGCAAACAATTGTTGTTTCTAAAAATATCTGCATGCAATAACTGTTCATCAGTAGGATACCTAAAATGTGTGCAATTCCACAATTGGTTTCGGCTCCATCAAATCCTATACCAATTGAAGAACATTTTAGGAGGAGCCACCCACACTGTGAGCACAGTTATTGACAATACATATTAGCAAGGAAAACAACGTAAAATAACAGGAGTACGTTAAATAACGAACTAAGCACACGTAAACTAAATAAGCAAGCACGCGCACAACTTTAGGAAAATTGCGCGCGCACATTTGCATAAGAATGTAATGAATGGAAGCAACAAGGATCTCAAATTTGGGCGTCAGGATAATATAAAGGATATAATCTCATCTCTGGATTGCTAATCTCATCTCCTGTAGTGTAGCACCATACTTCTCAACGATAGCACCGTGGCGTTTCAAGAATTTAGTTAACGATTTACGAAGCAGCGTAGATTTTGTTATAACCTGGGAAATGGAACCGTTCGAATAAACGAATGAGAATGTAATTAACTTGGAACACACGCTAAACACAACACTCTTCTTTTTTAACCCACGTGTCGCGCCAAGCACATGCGCATTGCAAACTCTATGACGTAACAATAACCTATGATATAACATCTCCCTTTTTTAATGAAGACAGTCTCTAACGTCAACTCAAAGTTTCTAAATATCAACAGTAACTAGGCTAATGTCACAGAATCACTTTAGTTCGTAATCTTTCAAGTAGCTTGGAGGACCACGAGTTGTCCTCGTAGAATAACGCTTCCCAGTGCAAATGGGAGTAGATCTAACTTCACATGTAGAATCTGGTTGAACCGTCAACGCATCATCAATACCAGCAGGAACAGGAATTGCAGGCATGGAACTGGTACAAGCTAGTTCATTTCTGTCTCTGTCTCGTACAAGACAGGAAGAAGTTAAGGAGCCTTCAGGGAAGCAAGGTCCGTAAGAGTCCATCAAATGAGGTTCATCGGAATCGGCTGTAGCAGGAACTGAAGTACCTTGAGTAAAGGAATCAGGAACAATCTCCACTGGTTGGCCCACAAGGGACGTCATATCATTTGGCACAAAATGGCGCTGAATCGCTGGAGAGTTGGCTGGTGGTGTATTATCTATAGGTCGACGAAGCAGTTGGTCCACGTGTCGTTTCTAAAGGTTACCAAACACCTCAACCATGTAATGCCGTTTACCAAGGACTTCAGTGATAACTCCAGGCATCCACTTCTCCCCTCTACCGTAATTACGTGCCAAAACCGCATCACCTGCATGGAACTGACGCAGGCCTCTCTTCGCAGTGCGATTCACCATGGAACTGTACTGACGAGTTTCAACGCGCTTTTCCACTGAAGGAATCAGCAAATCTAGGCGAGTAGCCTCCGTCCCATAAGCAGCAGAGATGGAGGTTCACCTGTAGTAGAATGTGGGGTGTTTCGATAAACCAATAGGTACTTGGCAATTACAGCAGACACATCTTTGTTGGTTAGCTGAGCTTGTTTGATTGCTGATTTCAACATTTGGACAACACGCTCAGCCTGGCCATTGGTGGATGGCTTATAGGCTGCTAAAGTTCGATGCAGTATGCCATTGTTTGAACAGAATTGTTCAAAGTCTCTTGCGGTAAACTGAGCACCATTGTCAGAAACAAGTATTTCAGGAAGGCCATGTCTGCTGAAGATATCACGTAATGCAGTGATGGTTGTTTGGGTTGTAGTATTTGTCATCTTAACGACCTCTGGGAATTTACTGTAGGCATCAACAACAACCATGTACATACAACCAGAAATTGGACCAGCAAAGTCCACATGAATGCGAGACCATGGTCGGGCTGGGAAAATCCAGGGATGAATTTGAGCTGTAGGAGGTGCAGATCTCATAGACTGGCAAGTGTTGCAGGAAGAAACTGTTCTCTCAATGTGAGAATCAATATTAGGCCACCAAACATAAGATCTTGCCAAGCCTTTCATTCTAGACATGCCAGGATGAGTGTCATTTAATTCCTGTAAGACCTTGTCTTGAAGAGAAGAAGGAACAACAACACGAGTGCCCTATAATATGCAGCCTTGTTGGGTGGTCAATTCGTCGCGTTTGCTCTTAAATGGTGCAAAGGTAGGATCCACCACAGTTGGCCACCCGCCAATGATGAAACCGTATACTTGGGATAAAACAGGATCCACTCGAGTCTCCTTCTGGATCATCTGACTGGTTAAAGTGGTCACAACTTCTGGCTCCAAGAAATAGCACTCAACATTTTCACATTTTGGAGACCAAGTCTGAGGTAAAGGAAGACGGGACATGCTGTCTGCATCAGCATGTGCTGAAGTGCTGCGATACTCAATGGTGTAGTTGTGTGATGCAAGGATCAGTGCACACCTTTGAAGTCGAGCTGCGGCATGCACAGGGACTGGATTCTTTGGCCCGAATAGAGAGAGCAAGGGTTGATGATCAGTTAAAATTACGAACGAGCAACCATACAGATACTGGCGGAATCGTTTCAATCCAAAAATTATGCTGAATGCCTCCTTTTCTATTTGGGAGTAATTTTTCTGAGCTGAAGTCAGGGAACATGAAGCAAAGGCCACAGGGCGAAATTGCCCATTCATTTTATGAGACAGGACAGCACCAGCACCATAAGATGAAGAATCACATGAGAGATAGAGAGGTAACGTGTGATCATAATGCACCAGTGATTGTGAATTCAGTATCAGCTCCTTTGCAGCAACAAATGCATCTTCTTCTACTTTAGACCACTTCCATGGGGTATCCTTCTTTAACAGGTTGTGTAGAGGTGAAAGTATAGTAGAATGATGTGGCATGAACCGTGAATAAAACATGATAAGTCCCAGAAAAGACTTCAAGGCTGTGACATCCTTAGGTCTAGGGGCATCCCGAATGGCAGCAAGTTTATCCTCAGTAGGATGTAGGCCTTCTCCGTCAATTTTATGAGCAAGGTAAGTGACACATTTTTGTAGGAATTTGCACTTGGCCTTGTTCAGTCTAAATCCTGCCGTAAGAAGCCGTTCCAAAACTAAAGAAAGCGTGCGAAGGTGATCCTCTTCATCAATTCCTGCCACAAGGATGTCATCAAGGCGACTGACAGCTTTTGGAATGTCAGACAGTAAATTATCCATAATCCTCTGGAAGATAGCTGGGCCCGAGTGAATGCCATTTGGCAGTCTCCTGAATGTAAATAATCCTATGTGGGTGTTAATGGTGAGATCTCCTTGTGACTTCTGGGCAATGGGTATCTGGTGATATGCTTGTTTAATATCCAACACACTAAACACAGTGCACCCCCTCAAGGCTGAATGCATGTCTTCAATCTGAGGCATAAGGTACGTTTCCACATTCGCATATGCATTGTATGTCACACTAAAATCTCCACAGATACGAACGTCTTCACTTTCCTTCTTTCCAACAACCACGATGGGCGCTGCACTAACAGCAGATGTAACACGCTCAATCACACCGTCTTTTTCCATTTTCAGCAAAGTGCTCTCCACTTTCGATTGCAAAGCATAAGGAACAGCTCTGGCTTTGTGAAATTTAGCCCCTTTACTTTCATTTAATACAACAGGCTCACCAGTGTAACATCCGAGCTCTGGCTGAAATAATTCATCATACTGCTGTAGAACAGAGTCCAGTGTACGGTTTCCTGGAGGTGCAGACACAGAAGGAAATATAGGCCCAATATGATTCAAACCTGGTAAGTTTTTCCAATCAAGTTTTATGTCCATGAGCCATTTCGTCCAAACAAAGCAGAAGTACCCTCATGTACCACTAGCAATGGCAGGGAGTGTTGTAATCCTGAATATTCCACCTTCACACATGCTTCCCCTAAAGGGGGCACAGTTTCCCCGGTATAGGTGCACAGCACTACATTGGTCGGTTGCATGTCAACATCAGGGCAAACTCTTTTGAAGAAACTCATTGGTGCCAGAGACAAGGCACATCCAGTGTCTAATTGCATACTACAATCATTGTTTTGAATCTTTAATGGCACGGAAATTTCCGCCCTAGAGATTGCATTCACATCATACACCATATACAATTCGTCTTCCTCAAGCAACGGTTCTTCGGTTAACTCATCCTCAACACACACAGCATTTATTCCATTCTTCCTGCAAGCACGAGCAATATGTCCTCTTGTGTTACAGTTGAAACATGTAGCATTTCTAAACTTGCACTTGGATCGCACGTGGCCAGCATTTCCACATGAAAAACAAGTGTACGAATTCGACTGGGGAAGGCGAGTTCGAACGGATATCTTGGCGTAGAGAAGGAGGTACACGCGAATTTCCACCAGAGGACGGCGAAACCGCAGAATTCTTGGAAACGGAATCGACAGATGAGGGCGACGAAACAGAAGAATTCTTGGAAACGGAATTCACAGATTGAGTCATTTGCTGCTGAACTTGTACGCTTTCCTTCGCCGCGATTTCATCCGCTATAGCCACTTCCAAGGGGTGTAGACAAAACGTGGACCCCCCCTTCTGGACCCCCTTCTGGACCCCCTTCTGGACCCTCTTCTGGACCCCCTTCTGGACCCCCTTCTGGACCCCCTTCTGGACCCCTTGATTTTTCTGTTGGAAAATAATAAATGATAAAAAATAGTCTTCGCTTTGGATTTCAACTTCGGTCGGCTCGTTGATAATTACAGACAGTATTATAGTAATCGCGAACACTACCACAGTCAATCAAATGAATATTGATCCTCACAGTTGCCATTTTCATGCCGTGAAAGACTTGCTTTGAATTTTGCTGACTTTACCTTGCTGATTTTTGTTGTTACCAAATACTTTAGAATTTTCTCGCAAAGGTTAAATAGAAATTAAATCCACAAATTGCTGTTCGGCTTTCAACTGGCTTTCGGAGAATGTGAAAGTTATTATTTTTATCGTTGGCAGATCTATGTCACGTGCTAGGCAACCAGAGTGATCATATTTCACTCCATCATGTACCATTCGGCGGATTTGACGGCTCCATGATATTTCAGAGCAACCTTTCGACTATAATTTGTCAGCGTGGAAGAAACATTGCTCACCTTTTTGCTGTGGTGTTATTCTAATCCAAACAAAAAAGGATAGTTTTTGAGCTCATTTCACATTCTTCGAAAGCCAGTTGAAAGCCGAACAGCAATTTGTGGATTTAACTTCTATTTAACCTTTGCGAGAAAATTCTAAAGTATTTGGTAACAACAAAAATCAGCAAGGCAAAGTCAGCGAAATTCAAAGCAAGTCTTTCACGGGATGAAAATGACAACTGTAGGATCATTCTTCATTTGATTGGCTGTGGTAGTGTTCGCGATTACTGTAATACTGTCTGTAATTATTAACGAACCGACCGAAGTTGAAATCCAAAGCGAAGACTATTTTTTTATCATTTATTATTTTCCAACAGAAAAATCGAGGGGTCCAGAAGGGGGTCCAGAAATGGGGTCCAGAAGGGGGGGTCCACGTTTTGTCTACACCCACTTCCAAGGCTTGTTGAAATGTGCAATCTTCACTTAGGAGCTTTTTACGGGTCGCTGGATTTCGAATGCCGCAGACGAACTGGTCTCGAAGAGAACGGTTAAGGAATTCCCAGAAATTGCAAGTCGACGCCAGATGTCTCAAACGGGCGCTGTAAACAGAGACGGTTTCGCTTTCTTCTTGAAAGCAACGATGGAATCGATAGGATTCTGCGACCTCCAGTCGTTTAGGTTTAAAATGCTGGTGTAGTAACTCACATAGCTGCTCGAATGTTTTGTCTTTCGGATTCACCGGACTGCACAAATCACGAAGAACGCTGTAAGTCTTCTTGCCGATCACAGAAATCATTACTGACACCTTTTTCTTTTCTGCTGCAGCGATAACCTCTTCCGAAGCACTCGTTGGATAACTTCCAATGTTGTTTGCAACAAAGAACTGATCTAGTCTTTCCGAATAAACTGTAAATGTCTCGGTCGTGGGTTCAAATTCTCCAATAGCACCCAATAGTGGCGAAGCCATGGCGGCGACAACAACAAGCGTGAAAACACGAAACAGCGAAACAGTGTTAGAAGGAATCATGCGGTATACGAGTAACCCAGGAAGTAAACAAAGTAGCATCTATCCCATCCTCGTCGCCAAATGTTATAACCAGGGAAATGGAACCGTTCGAATAAACGAATGAGAATGAGAATTTCACCGCCGACGGGTTAGCTCAGTGGTAGAGCACCGGACTAGCGTGCGGGAGGTCGGTGGTTCAAACCCCGGTCGGACCAACACTCAGGGTCTTTAAATAATTGAGGAGAAAGTGCTGCCTTTGTAATAACATCTGCAAATGGTTAGACTTTCTAGTCTTCTCGGATAAGGACGATAAACCGTAGGCCCCGTCTCACAACTCTTCATAATTGATTCTGCGGGACGTAAAAGAACCCACACACTGTTCGAAAAGAGTAGGGGACGTAGTTCCTGGTGTGATGGTCTATCTCTCATCTGATGATTAAATGCTCGGAGATATTAGCTGCACAAGCTACTCTAAAATCCGAGGGTAAATAATGTGATGTATGTATGTATGTATGTATGTATGTAATTAACTTGGAACACACGCTAAACACAACACTCTTCTTTTTTAATCCACGTGTCGCGCCAAGCAAATGCGCATTGCAAACTCTATGACGTAACAATAACCTGATATAACAGATTTGAAGCCTTGGTGAAGGAGATGTGATGAAATACATTTAAACTTGGCCTAGTTTTGGAAACAGCAGTGTTCCTAAACGGATCAGTACTGAACAATCAAACGCGATACCAGGCTTTAGTTTTATAGGAGGGCGATCAAGCTTGAGAAATTACTCCTTTGCCTCTCTTCAGATGTTGCCTTCAAAATATAATGTAAGGAGCGCTTACGAGTTAAATTTGACTGTGAAAATAATAAAGACTTAAAGGAACTATATCATCCAACGCGCATGCGCGACTTGGTCGGAAAACTTTTGAAAACGTTAGCCTAACTTTTTCAAATGCTGTCGAAGGTTCCAAGTAGCCGATTTCATCTGTTTTGAATCGCGTTAATCTTGAGAAAAATTTAGGAAGTTTTTGCTCACAATCAGTCTTAAGGAAATGCAGAGGGCTTTTGCAGCAGTATCTTTTGAGATTTGGCTTTGGAAGAATTATTTTCGTGAAATTGTGATGTCTACTAGCGGCGGTCGTCGTGCTGGCAGCGGACGAAAGAGAATTTACGACAGCAACGCCGTTAAGACGCAAAGTTTGGGAACGTGGAAATCAGAGGATTTGTCTGCATTGTTTAATTTATTCTTCTTGGGTATCGGCGAAATTAAAGTGCGTTTATTCCACCGATTCCAAGTTCGCGGGACATCTTCTTCGATGCTTTGCATTTGATAAGACATTCAAGCTTAGCGGTTTGTTTTAACATGATTTTAATTTCATCGTGCCACAAGTACATAAATTGGTGCAATGCACTTTGCAGTTTTACAGGGGAAACCATTGGTTTTTGAGGTAGTTTTTCGAGAACAAGTATTCTTGCAGTTGCAGATGCAAGGATCGGTCTAAAAACCAAAGGGAAACAAAGAGTCACTGTCATCAAAAGTGTTTGCCGATATCGATCCGAAGAGAAAATGACAGCAGTATTCACGTCAGACAACATACAACGCGCATAAACAGGCTAGACTCACCACAATAGACTCGCTTTCGACGACAGCAACGACAATTTCCATGATTTCGAAAAAAACAGGCACGTAAATTCTTCTCGCCGCGTTGTATGAAAGTGTTGTCGGCACGTATGAAACAATGGCTGGCGTCCGGGCGAGCGAGACTGTTGTGATGAACTGTATGCAAATTAGTGCCAGCCGTTCCCTACTGCGCATGTGTCCCAGCTGACATAGTCCCTTTAATACCGTCCAATCATACTTTGCATTCTTTATACCCAATATAATTACTTTGACAATGTCAAAAAGAATAAGCGAAGGCTCTACCATACATGACTACAAAAGACTACCTCATTTAAGATTTAAGTTATGAGTACTAACTTTTAAAGGCTTCAAAAGCTTGTTTTATCGATTTCTTCGATTTTGAGATTGTAACGTCCTAGTGACAGCCCGGTTATGTCATGGTTTCTTGCGCTTACGCAGTTAGTTGTTTTTAGTTTTCGACCCATGCGGTCCGTGTACAAGCCCAGAAAGACGCAACATTCTCGTTTTCCTGTTCTTTATTTTCGTTTTCCTTTGTTTATAGTTATCTTGTTATTCAGTTTTGAGAGGTCTAGGTGTACGTGTGGCGTGAGGAGATCACAAAATAAACTTCGCCTGTTCAAGCCAAATGGGTTTTTGCTTTGTTCCGACCCGTGCCGGTACATCGCGCACTATTTCTTTTCGTTTGCACGCAAGACTAAAACATATTTCGCCAAAGTGCCTTAACAACTTAAACATATCCCTAGTGTCCGAGCAACATGATTATTCTTTTCTGCATGAGTATTGATGATTACAAATTAATTATTTTGCTCAGCTATTATAAGTGAAAAGAACTTTTTCATTCACGTGACCACCAGTCATATTGGTTTAATGCAACAAAAAAATGTTTGCATAAAAATATAGTTAAATTCTCAGAGGTTTAGTTTGGGACACTAACATGGCCGCCGTTTCTTTGTTTTGGGACACCAACATGGCCGCCGTGATGTCATGTGAAAATACTCTATATAACTATTCTTCTGTTAAGCCTGGTTTTCAGTAGCGACGCAAGCACAAGAGCGCTTATTGCACCGTGAAAACGGGCTAAGCGCAAGCACAAGCTCAAGGATCAAAATTTTTCCTTTTCCTTGTGCTTGCGCTTATACTTGCGTTCGCTTGCGTAGTGTGAAAACAATGTTTAAAGCGTTCACTTGGCATAAGCTACTTATGCTTGCGCTTGTGCTTGCGTCGCTAGTGAAAACCAGGCTTTACAATTATACTGTTTACAGGGAAAGTATTAGTTTTTCTATCTTTTGCCCTTTTCCTTATCCGTACCTTTTAATTACGTTTGTTGTATATATTGATTTATGTATCCGTATAGAGTAGATCAAATACACTTAAATCATAATTCTGTCGTGGTCTAAGCGCGTCGTCTTATAAATGTAATGTAATAAGTGTCAAATTCATCTGACATCAAATTTCAGAAGCAAAGAACTATCACACAACTAAACAAGTTTGGAACGCTCAAAACATTTCCTAGCCTCCCACGAAGTCGTTTTCAGGGACTCGTATTCCACCTCCTCCCCACTAATACGAATCCCCTAAAACCGACTGCGTGGGAGGCGAAACATTTCCTAGTAAACTACGTCTCTGGTGTTTTTTCTCTTAATGATCAACAACGCATTTCATTATTGCTAACAATTGAAAGAATTGTCCATCTCCAAACTCTCCTCCCACCCCCTTTTCCATTTGATGTTCATAAGTCATGTTTCGATTCTACTGGCTAAAAGGAATTGTCAAGGGCTGGTTACAACTTAAAATAACTAAAATAGAAATCAAAGGAAAAGAAAAACGTAAAATCAAGCCAAAAAGATCTTAAAGTTTCTCTATCCGCACGTGGACTCCATCTTTTGGAACCAAAGTGATCCCGGGGAGATTTTCAAGGGAACTTGGGTTTCAGGTGATCGCACAAACTTGTACTTCATCAAAATTTTCACCAGGGTAATCTTGATCTCCATCAGAGCGAATCTCATTCCGATGCAGGACCTTGGACCACAACCAAAAGGCATAAACTGGTAAGGATGACGGCTGTCTTTCGCGGGACTCATGAATCTCTCGGGATCGAACTTCTCGGGATTGGGCCAAGCCTCGGGATCACGATGAAGGGAGTAAACGGGAACGGTCACTTCGAATCCTGCAGGAAAACGAATTCCTTTGAAGTCATAATCCTCGACGCATTCCCGGCTTAAATGAGCCAGTGGTGGGTTTAATCGTTGAGTCTCGCTTATGACACAATCCAGGTACTCAATGCCATGCGCAATACCGTAAAGTGTGCTGTTAGGGTTGGTCCTGACCGCTGACATGATCTCCTCTCTCAACTTGTCTTGTACTTCCTGGTTTAAAGCCAGATAGTAGGTGATGTAACCCAGAGTATTGCTCGAGGTTTCGTAGCCTGCGAACAGAAAGGTCAGGGACTGGCCGATTATTTCTTCATCCTGAGTTTGGAGACACCCTCGTCGTTGAATTGCTCGTGCGCTGTCAGCATCAAATGCATTAAGTCTTCTCTCCCAGCGGCCCTCCTTTCTTCGTTCATGGACGATGTCCGAGGCGACCTTCTCAAAGTAACTTCGCCGTCCACGCAGTCGTGAAAGACTCCTCAACACAAACATTCCAAAAGGAAACTGCCTCATTACATTGACTATCCACGGTATGCGGAAAACCTCTTTGACCCTCTTGAAAAGCAAACTGTCCTCGTCGTTTTGAATGTCGGCCTGGACACCAAACGCGGTGGATAGAATAACTTCTAGAGTCATTCTGCTGAAAATATTTAACATATCCACGGATTCACCTAAATAACAAATGGCATCAATGATGAGTACAGTTTATCGATTTCAATTTAAATGACACCCTTTTAAGCAACCCTTATTCGATACAGAGAATTCATAACGATGCCAAAATTTGTTCACGTCGTGTTGTGTCAATCCAGTAGTGAATTCACGGGGAATGCTTCACTAAACCTTTTATCCCTTGGCATTTTTAGTTCCCAGCTTTTATTTTTCAGTATAAATTGGATAATCCTTGTTTTCACCGATGCATTACTTCACTCACCGGTATCAGCTAGTGTATCTACCTTCTCCATGACCCTGTCAAGAGATTCTTCGATCAAGGACACCATTCCTTTCATTTTCTTTGCACTAAAGGACGGCGTGAGAGTCGCACGGATCCGTTTCCAGTCTTCATCACGCGCAAGGAATACTCCTTTCGTTATTGCACCAGGAGGCTTCAGTTGAATGAACCGATTTCGAAAGTTCCAAAAATCTTTCACAAGAATGTGCTTCAAGAAATCAGGGTCTGCAATGACGATAGTGGGCTTTCTTCCCACTGAGATCGAAAACACCTTGCCGTACTTTTGAATGTAATCATACAACATAAGGTGGATGCCATTATATTTTCTGACCTCAAGCAAATTGCCGAAAAAAGGCCACGGCTTGGGTCCTGGAAGATTAATTTCCTTGCGAATGGCTTCACTACGGGCTTCGTTCCAGAATACATACAGAACAACAACAATGGCAGTCGTCACCACAGCATTCACTGCAGTAAAATATGTACCACTGGTGTCCAACAGTGTTTTTTTAATGCTCGAGTCCATATTAATAGTCCTGGATATGAGCAATAAATATTCTGATGAGAGTGAGATGGTAAATCTCTAGCGTAGTAACTGACATAATGGAAGATGTAATTTATTCATTACGCATACTATCACGCGTGAACACGGAAAACAGAATTCCGAGATTTACCGACAGAAGCTTGGGTAAGAATATGGATCGGTGGAATACTGGTGATGAAAGTAAGGCTGTAAATTTCACTACCATCCCAGTTTCATTCCCAGTATTCTAGCTATCCACATTCTGATCCTAGCTGTATGCAGGACTTGTCACATGGATCTAGACTAATGGCCAAAGCTCCACGAGTCTCTCGTAGTTCGATTTCAGTGGCAGAGCATCCGAACTAGTGATTGGAAGATCATGGATTCAACTCCTGTTTGTCTAACTCTGAACTATTCTTTCCGAGAGTGCGCGTGACAGTATTAAATAAATCACATCTTTGACTAAATAGTATTTTCTTAATTGTAAAATGCATAGCTTATTTTACCCATGAAAGCCCAATATCAGCATGTTGAATCTCATCACGGTTCTCCACATATTGCTTGTCATACCAGTTGGGAGAATTTGCTCAAATAACAAGTTATTTTATCGTTCATGTTCATATTTATTAGTTAGAGCGCTTCTCACATTGTGTTGAGAGCAATTCAATTTGGGGGGGGGGGGGAGGGTTGCATTGTGTGATTGGTTGACAAAACTCGCGCCACTTTCTTAACCACTGAGAACCAAAGCCAATCGCGATTTGTTTCTACGAATTTTTCCGTGCATGGCAACGGCTGGAGATTATTTCTGCCAATTCTGATTGGTTCCTTGCCCTGTATACGTACCTTTTATTGTGATTGGACAGAATAATTACTTCAGCTTTGGTTTTACGACACTATTGAAAACCGCTCTGTATGATTCGTTAGGTGGGAATGGTGTAAGGAAAAATCAGACTTTGGGACTTAAAACGTTAAAAGGACTATGACGTTAGCGACTCTCACTATCACATATTATTGTATGGTTAGTGTTTGTAGCCGATATTATTATAACGCGCGCTCTGATTGGCTAAGTGCTAGGGTATTATTCTCCGGTAATGCCCAAGGGCCGATTACGGATTATGCAAATTAGGAAAGAAAAAAAATAACAAAAAGTTATCCGAAGGCCACATTTGTTTTATTTACATTGAAAATTGTTGCGACTAGAGCAAAAAAGGGAAAACACGGTCAGGAAAACTGTCAGTGAAAAATTTGACTTGGGTTTGAAATTAAACGATGAATGGATAGATAAGCGCGCTTATTAACGGATGTGAAGTGACGACTTCCGTTTGAACTAAGTTTTATTTCTTTAAAACCGATTTTTTTAGCCATACTTACATTGAAGATTGTTGCGCCTAGAGCAAAAAAGTGAAAACACGGCCAGGAAAACTGTCAGTGAAAAATTTGACTTGGGTTTGAAGTGACGACTTCCGTTTGAACTAAGTTTTATTTCTTTAGAGCCGTTTTTTTAGCCGTATAATAAACAACTTAACAACATCGACCGTTCGGTCGTTACGGGAAAATCTCAAACCACGGCCTAGCTGTATTGGCCTCGACATCGCTCAGTCAATACAGCAAGGCCTCAGTTTGAGATTTTCCTGTAATGACCTCACTCTTGGTTAATAAGTAGTTATTAATAGATATATTTGCATGAAATAAATCTTTAAAAAGTCAGTAACGGTTGAGTACAAGGTCAAAATATAATGACCCAGTTGGGAACATGATTGACACTGGATTCCTAAGTGGTTATCAGATGTTTTCAGTGAAAGGTAACAACAGGGGAATAAATCTATCAAAAGCGGGTTAAAAATGATGTAATTAAATGTTTATGAAGCTGATACTTCCGTTTAAGGTAATGTATTGTCAAATTGTTTCTTAGGTAACTTGAACATTGGGAATTTACCAGTTTTTCAACAGTCCGTCGCACTTTTTAAAATATTGCCAATTAGATGTCCCAAGTCCAGTCCAGTTTAAATTTCTTTCAATTTTCAATTCCATAACCGTTCGAACTGAAGTCTCTTCCCTGTCTTCGATCGAATGAACATCAAGCTTTTTAAACGATTTTCTGCAAACTTGAATCGATTCACAGAA
>JAEMWC010002289.1:30000-44366 GCA_016490735.1 Pachyseris speciosa | reverse complement strand
TGTGACTCAATCGTGAGACAAAAGATTAACTCCGCTATCATTTGAAAGCATGACTAGGGACACCTTTCATAATATATTTCATGTTGTCGAAATAGTCATCGAGCCATGTTAAAACAACTGCTTGGTTAAATTGTTTTCATTAATTATTATTTACACCTTCAACAACTCATGTACCTCTTTCATGTCGGGTTGAGTATCACATGTAAATTTAAGGGGACCTAGGGAAAGCATTAAATAGATATGAGGCATTTATTAGTGAGAGAGGTGTTTATTTCACTTTAAACTTATTGTCAAAGTTTGTGGAAAACAAAACTGCGAAATGTGTCTCGTCGTTCCTGGATGTTACTGAGAAATGACAACCTCATAGAAAGTTGCTGACATATTGAGCATGATAGAAATTAAGAAGATAAATGAGCACTATATGTACTATATGTACATTGATACAATCAATGGCCCAGCAGGGCGTTCTGACCTGTCTGATCACAATAGCCAATCTCTAACGACAATGGACACAGATCCCCCCTCAGAACAATCTCAATATCCAGAAGATGCCTCAATTCCTTTATCAAACAGTTTCTCAGGTCTGATGGATGACGATCCAGGTGACGGCGATATCCACACGGTTTCACCTTTGCATTCACCTAATGATGTCCGTCACGCCACTCAGGAAATCCTCACCAGGAAAGAAAACGAAAAATCCCAAACAAATCGCCCTCCTCAACATGAGAACAACCAGTCCACCATCAATTCAATCATCATGCTAATTGACTCTAATGGCAAATACATTGATTGTGAGCGCTTCAGTCCGAGAACCCCTACCCACCAATATTTCACACCAACTATTACATCAGCCACTGATCTTACAACAAATGATCTCGGCAATCCAAGCCACATCATCATACACACTGGCACAAATGCTTTAGAAAAACTGCGCACTTCACAATGCATTAGTAACTACCATAAACTACTCAAACTTGTTTCTGAGAAACACTCATCATCAAAAGTTATCGTCTCATCCTTACCATCTGCGCAGACGGTATCGATAAACAAAGGCAAGAATTTAATACAAAACATCTCTGCGCCCCATACCCAAATGTCCATCTAGTGAATAACGTCAATATCACTGTTGAAAATCTTTACGACAGCAAACATCTCAAACGCAAGTGAATTGGCCTCCTAGTGACAAACTTCAAGGACACTGTTTTCAACAGAATTAGGAGAATCCAATCAAGGAACTTACCATCTAACCTCAACACTCGAGTACCAGACCTACAACCATCACCGACGAGCAGAATGTTATCAATGCCTGGTCAACGAGAAGTTTCTCCCTCGAGTTTCCTGTCCCTGGAAACAACCACCTTGGCCTGGGTGGAAAACCCCTTTACTCATCGGTGGTGAAACGTAACAACCACAAATCCACCGCCACTGAACATTGAAACTGTATTAAATTTACTAAACCTTTATGAAACAATGCATCAAAATTAAGGTATTTACCGTTAATTACTTTATTTTACACATATCAACATATTATACTATTATTATTTTATTATATTACATCATTTTTTATTATTATTTTTATTTTTATTATTATTATTATTATTATTATTTTTTTTATTTTTTTTGAAAGCTTTGATCTCCTTTATTTTGAGCGTACACCCCCTCATGATACCCCGATTTGGAAATGTATTTCAGTGGTTGCCGTTCGCCTCTAAGTGTAAGTCGTAAATCAATACTTAGTCTTAGCTGCTGGAACGTTAAAGGGTTAACTGATCGTTTAAGGTTTTGGGAACAAATTAACAAATGAAGAAGTCATCAATCATATAAATAAACATGACATTGTAATTTTAACTGAATCTTGGATGAAAGATGACATGCAAATTCCTGGCTTTAACACTTTTTCAAACGCAGCCCAAAAAACTTACAAAAGAAAACTGGAAGACTTTCAGGGGGTTTAGTCTTAGGGTACAAGAATTACTTACGAAATGGCATTTCATTTGTTAAATCACATAATAATTATATCTGGTGTAAACTAAATCACACGTTTTTTAATTTAGAACAAGATGTTTATCTATATGCCCTCTATATTCCTCCCCACGACTCACTGTATTTTGACCCAGAATTATTCTCCAACATTGAAACAGATATAGCTTTATTTCACAGAAAAGGTTTAATTGTGTTAGCCGGTGACTTTAATGCTAGAACTGGAAAAGAAAATGATTTTATCACAGATGAAAGTGGCAAGTTTATACCTGGCAGAGACATCCCTCCACCACCCAATCTCACTAAAAGACAGAACTTTGATAACATTGTCAACGATCATGGAAAACAATTACTTGATCTTTATAAAACCTGTGATCTAAGGATTCTAAACGGCCGATCTAAGGGAGATACCCTAGGAAAATTCACATTTCACTCTATTAATGGAATAAGTACTGTAGATTATATTATCGTTAGCCATGACCTGTTCACTTCGGTTCAAGGTTTCGCCGTCAAGCAACCAAACATATTTTCAGATCACTCTCAAATTGTCTGCTGGATCAAAACTGGTACAGACCTCTCAAATAATAATAACAGTTTTCAAGAGAAAAACAACGTTAAGCTTCCACAACAGTATGTCTGGGACGAAACGTCTGCAGCAAAATTCAATGCTGCCTTTCGTTCCAACGATATTCTGTCTTTATTACATCTCTTCGAAGGTACAAACTTCGATTTAAGTAGTACAGATGTTGAAAATGCTATTCAAAAACCAACATACGGCTTATTCGAGCTGGCTGTAGGCTGTGCTCCAAGGTCATACATGGACCGTATAGCGGCTGCCAGAGGTGCCTTGTATATGTTTTCAGTTCGACCTTGTTGAGCTGCGTCCTTGCTGTACTTTGCGAGGACGATTAGCACAGACAGTTATTATTATCAATCAATTCACAAACATTATGACTAAGGCAGCAAAACGTTCACTCAAATTAAGTAGCCAAAAGAAATCTAAAAGAAAACCAATTACTAAGAAGTGGTTTGATTATGATTGCAAAACTTTAAGATCTTCTCTTAAAAAGTTATCTAACAAAAAACACCGCAATCCTCTGGATACCGAACTCAGAAAAGAATATCATGTTCAAAATAAAACCCTTAAAAAACTTATAAAACAAAAAAACACAAACAATTTGTTGACTCTAAAAAAACTAAAAAACAAGAAGGCCGCTGGACTTGATGGAATACGCAATGAAATGATTAAAACAAGCTCAAGCTTTATAAAAATATCCACTTGAGAAACTTTTTAATCTGATTCTACAATCTGGAACATTTCCTACATCATGGAGTAATGGAATAATCACTGCCTTGCATAAATCTGGAAACAAAGATGACCCTTCAAATTATAGAGGTATTTGCATTAGTAGCTGTCTTGGCAAAGTCTTTTGCTCTATTTTAAATACGAGATTATTAAACTTTTCAAAAAATCATAAAATACTTCACCGCTCCCAAATTGGCTTTGTGCCCGGACATCGTACGTCTGAGCATATCTTTAGTTTAAGAACGTTAATAGACCAACATGTTACCCACTCCCCAGAGGTAAACTTTATAATTGCTTTGTTGATTTTAAAAAGGCATTTGACTCAATTTGGCACCAAGGTTTACTATACAAACTGTTGAAATATAACATAGGTGGCTCCTTTTACAAAATAATTTCCAGCATGTATTCAAATTCGATATGTTGTGTGAAAGACAATTATACTCGATCAGAATTTTTCAACTATCATAAAGGTGTGCAACAAGGCTGTATTCTGTCGCCGCTTCTACAGTATTTAACCTTTATCTAAACGAACTACCCTTCATTCTAAATAACAATGCTAAAGATTCTATCTTACTACCAGATGGTTCTCACTTAAACTGTCTACTTTATGCTGATGATTTACTTCTAATATCTACCTCGGCAGAAGGTTTGCAACAAAGTCTTGACAGACTATCAAAAATATTGTCAGGATTGGCTTCTTATGATTAATCCAACTAAAACCAAAGTTATTGTATTTCAGAAGAAAACTAGAAAATCAGCAATAGATGAACACAATTTCATGGTTAGCAATGAAAACATTGAAATCGTCAACAACTATACCTATCTTGGAGTGAAATTTTCTCCCAATGGAAATTTTACAAATCACAAGGAAAACTTAACAAAAAAAACAAAGAGATCCTTTTTTGCCACTCGTCGTTATCTAGATTTTCTAAAGTTACCAATTCACATCATCAATAAACTGTTCAATACACTATTTTTCCCAATTTTAACGTATTGCTCTGAAGTTTGGGTAATTTATGATAAAAGGGATTATAGCCGCTGGGATAAAGACTTGATTGGGAAAACGCATATACATTTTTGTAAGATGTGTTTAGGTTTAAACAAACGTTCACCGAACGTTGCATCGAGAAATGAACTTGGTAGATTATCTCTAAATTTACAAATAACAATGAACATTTTCAAATTTTGGATTCACCTTGAAAATCAACCCCCTGACAGCATTGCTAAACTCTGCTTAAACATATTGGATAAAATGGCCGAAGAAAATAAATCAGGTCTAATACATAAAATAAATCTTTTGAGTAGACAACTTAATATTCAAAAACAGTCAGTCAACTTTAAAAACCCACCTACTTTCCTATCCAAAGCTGAGAATAATTTGTCAAAACATCTGAAAAACCACCAACTAAATTTGATAAGAACAAATAAAAAACTAAAATTCTACTCTATCTTTAAAAATGAAATAAATCACTCTGAATTCATCAATCATATCCGGAATCCTGAACATAGGCGTGTAGCTTCCAAATTTAGGATAGGAAATCAATCATAATTTAAAAATAGAAACTGGAAGATTTACAATCCCCAAAACTCCTGAAGACCTTAGAATCTGATCAAAACTCAGCTTTCAAGTTCCTTAAAAGTGGCAGGGGTTTCATTAAGTTTTGAAGTAGGAGGGTTCTTGTGGTAGAATAAGCGGGCAGCCCTATATACCGAAGGGCCGAAGGCGCGAGGCTGAAGGGGGGTCCGGGGCATGCTCCCCCGGAAAATTTTTGAAAATCAGACTCTCGGAAATGCATTGTCCAGCATTCTGAGGTGGAAATTTATAATTCTATGTCCTCATTTTGCAAACAAAAATTATGAATAGTTTGGGGAGCTTTTACTTATACTAGCAAGTTGTAACTGTTTACAGCCTTAGAGAATTTACTAAATTGACAAGCACAAAGTGCCTTCATGAAAACCAATAATGTAACTAATTTTGTAACTGTTTGGAACCTCAGGGAATTTACTAAATACATAACAGTATGAATAATGAAACCTAACTCACTGGCTTACCGGTATATTGCTTAGTTTGTTAGATAATGAGCCACACTTGCCTTTCTGATTTGAATTATAATAACTGAAACAAACATTTTATAGATCATAGAGTTTCATGAATGAACTCCTCCTTTACTGTTTTGCTGCTTTCACTCATGAAGAAAACTTAAAGTCAATCCTAAATACGGGCAACTAATGTATGAAGCTTAAAAGGACTACACTATATGTCATCGGAAAACTCAAAGTCAGAGCCATAATCTGAATCATCATCATCATCATCTGCTGGTAGCTCCAATGCTTTTGAGGTTTTCTACTTCATCTGCAATTGCACGTTGAACTGGCTGAATGACGCCATCATCATTTGTCTGCACACCAGCATCCTGCATGGTTACCGTTACAACGTTCTCACTTATACCACTTGAACTGGCGACCAGTGGTGTGCTGACAAACTTTGGAGGACACTTTCGGCGTGGTTTGGCAGCTAACCAAGCTCTAACAGAAGCATCAATCACTCCTTCAAATTCCTTACTTCCCACTTTAAAACCATTGATGAGAATGTGTAGCAGAGCATTGAGCATGTCATTCTTCATTGTACTTCGAAGCCTTGTCTTCATCAGTTTTAAAGAACTGGCACCCCTTTCCGGCCATGCATTCGAGACTGGAAGAGAGATCACTGCCTCTGCCAACTTTGCAATGAGTGGAAGATTAAATGGGACCAGGTCCTTCATGAACATTAGCTTCTGGAGGCACCAATCAGTTGAAGTGACTGTAGGTTTGCTCCCACGAGGGGGCTTTCTAACTTCTTCAGGCAATTCGTTCTTCCATTTTGCCAAGTCGTACTTGAATACCTGCCACTCATCCATCAACTGCTTTTTGTCGCTTTCGTCATCAAAGAACTGCTCAGCCAGAAGTTTCCACACTGCATAATCCCTGAATCCAGGCTGGTCCCTTTCTGGATCTTGTGCAGGGTCAAATATACTAAAAGCAGACAGGAGGGGAAGGGCAGGAAATCTGCTACTTAAGCTTTCTTTCAGTGAATTGATATATTTGGAAATTGGTGAGAAACAACTTATCTCTATCAAACGCAGTAAGATCAGCTTGTTCCAATCTGCCTCCAGGTGAAAGATCTCTAAGGAACTCAGTGACTGGAACTCCCATCTCGGCAATATTGTCAAGGTCATCGGTACACTTCTGAATTGCTGGCTTTATATGGGAGAAGGAAACCTTTCCTTGTTGGAAAGCACAGCTGAGCCTGTTGAGAACAGGAAGAACGTGATGCATGACTGTTACCACCCCAATAAATTTCACTTTGTGCATCTTTCCGAGAAGACCTGAAGCCTGAGCATCTTTCTGGTCAAGTTGCTTTAGTGTAAGCATGAGTGGTACGTAATCCTTATGTACACCCTCCACAGCCTTGCCAAGGGAGAGAGCCACCTCGTGCGAGTAGCCTTAGCAAGTCTACGGACGCACTTATCGTTAGCCTCTTTTGAAGGCTCTTGCAGCTTTTTCACTTTAAGTTGGGTCTTCAGATATGCTGCAAGTCGTTTTGGGGAATTTTCAAAAAATTTCCAGACCTGAAAAAGCCATCTCTCAACTTCTTGCATGTATGCGATATCATCATTAGTGTCACAGCAAGCAAGGGACAGTTTATGGCAGATGCAGTGAACGCTGACGAGGTGTTTGTTCAACTCTTTGAGCCTGGTGGCTACCCCACTTTTCCAGTCATCACGGATGCTCCATCCGTGCAAAGGCCATTGAGCTTTCCAACTGGCAAGTCACAATGGTTTAACTCTGTTACAAGAGTGCTCATTATGGTTTCTGCATTTGCAGAATCAGATTCAACAAGGAGATCATTTGCACCAAGAAACTTAATCTCTGTGCCACCAGAAGTACTGTTCCAAAACTGCACGAATGTGATTAATTGCTCAGTAACAGAGATGTCTGTTACTTCATCAATTAGAGGGCCATAAGACCCTGCTTTCTTTATTTCGTTTATAATCATGTTCTTGACCACATTTCCACTTGTCAGGAACATTTCTCACACTGCAGCGGGAGATTTGTGATTAAAATGCTGCATTTTGTCCAGCCCAACAGCACGAAACAGATTTAGCAAAGAAAAGAACTTAACATTGGCAACTGCCTCCCTTGCTAACCAGTACAAGGCTGCAAAAGCATTGTACAATACATCGTTGCGAACTGCTTCCTTTTCTTCATACTGTTGATGAAACATTGACACCCTTTGATTCATTTCAGCTTCCACAACAGCTTGATGCATTTTGGCTGAAGAATTCTCTGATGGCCTCTTTCCTGTATCTTTTGCTGGGTGTAGTGCTGAAGACTGCAGCATTGTTCTGGGTGTTCAAAGTTTTATGTTTACAGCAAAGAAAACAAAACATGCCTTGGTTTTCCGAGAAAAGAAGCCACCAGATGCCTGTGGTCTTATCATAGGCTAGTTCTCTTTCTTCGACCCAGCTGTGGTGAAATCTCTTCTTCAGCTTCTTCTGCCTGGCCTCTTCTTCTTCTGAGAAATCTTTGCAACTTTTCTGTTTGCACTCATAGTAGTTGTGCAGGTTAGAAAGTCCACATATCTCTATTTCTAATAACATTATGTCATCTGCTATTGCTTTAGATACACTTGGCCCTCGGGGTTTTCTACTTGCTGTGAGGTATTTGAGAGTGCTTCATTCGACGACTGAGTTTCTACCCCTTCACTTGCTGCTTGTACAAAAGGCATGGTTGAATCATCTGCCAAAGAAAGGTCCAATATGCAATGCATAAACCTCACCCTGTCACTTATGCCGAGTTAAATTTTTGGCGGATTTCCATTTACCTTTTGCAGTAGTTTTTTTGTGTCGTTTGTTTTATGAGCTGCTGAAGAATTAAGCTTATAAATATTGTGTGTGTACTCGAAGTTTATCTTGACATTCCTTTTAATGTTACTTCTTTTATGCTTCTATTGTAGACATTTTCTTTAGAGTTTTAAAAGATTTCCACTATAAACATCTTTTTTCAAGTTACGCGATACATAGGCACTTTTTGACTTCCCAGATTTTCCGCAATCTTTTCTGACATGAATAAGACTTAAAGATATCGGCTCGCTCGTAAAAGTAAGCTTAATGTTCATGGTCTTCATGGGACAACATCCGCAGCCTCAGCTCGGACCTCACGCAATGTTTGTTTTTATGTCGCATAAGTTTGCTAGAAAATTTAATTAACCATCTTGTCATAACTGTTAGGAATTTCTACTAACCATACAATTCAGCAGGTTTCGAAGTTCTTAGAGTTCTCAAATAACCAAAAAGGAGCCGGTTGATTGTTTGTATTCAAAGGTCATTGCGGTTCAATGACTCTTTTGACATGCATAACACACACTTTATTTATATCCGCCAGTGCAAAGTTCATTATGTTGAAAAGATAACTTGTAATGTGTTAATGACTCACCTTTTGCCCTCTTTGGAAAGAAATTATCTAAGACGCCTTGAACGTGAGGTCTTTTACTAGTATTCTTCGCCATTTTAAACAAGTGCTTTTGGTCACGTGAAATGTCACGTGCAAATGTTATGTAACAGCATGAGAGAGGGTAGGTCCTGGTAACTACTTTGATAACGTAGGCGATGCGTTTCGTGCAATGTGATCAAACTTCGAAATTTATCGCTTTGCTTGAAATATCCTTTGGTAATCCAGACACTGAAATATTAGTTTTCATGAAGAAAAGAATTGTAATTCAGAGATGCAATTCCTGGATCGACTCCCCAGGCACGGCGGGAAAGCGGTGAAAAGAAGTTTCGGTTAGTCTGGCTTTTGATTTCGTATTTGTCTACTTGAGACCTCATTTCGGCGAAGGCGGGTACTGTGCTCAGAGTAGACGGGTGCCGGTACCCGGGTCCCGGCTTCTAATGAAACCCCTGAGTGGTGCATTCTTATAAAAAACAGAGTATTTCTTGGATTTCCTTAACTGAAGATATTGATATTTCCTCTCCATAGGTTACAGTTTGGTTTAACAACCACCGCAGGAAGAGGAAAGAAGGCTCTTACTTGCCTGGACAATACAGCAAGAAATAATTCTGCTTCTAATTAGTTTTTCGCTGATTTATTCCTTTGATTTATTCAGTATTTCATTTGCTATTCAAATCTTGCTTACATCAGTTAGCTTGTGATCGCTTTTCTAAGGGGAACTCCCTTTCAGTGTTACCACAATTTTTTAAGTACTTCACTTATCATGGTGGCTCAATTTAGGAATTTTAATAGCAGCAGAAATTATTACAAGCATCAGACATAAATAATTATGAAACAATTGCTTGATCCTTTTCTGAAAATATACTTTGATGTGTTATCCTTAGTAAGCCATTCCACAATTGTGATCCTCTAAACACTTTTGAGAATTTACCATAGTTCATTCTTTAATAGTGTAGTTATTGCCGATATTAAAGATGTTGTTTCAATAAGAAAAGTTGTCATTTTGTGGTCAGCGGCTTACAAGCCTAGACAAGCACCCTGCACTGAGTAAGCCACCATGCGTGCCTCCCCATAAGCACTCGAAAATTACCCTTCTAAATTATTGGAGAACGGACGACAATTGGCCAGTTTTTACACTTGTGACTCTGGATAGTTACTGTGATTCTGACAATTCTAGAGTACAAGGGCACGTAAAAGTTTCCCTTTGATTTGTTTGTTAGTTATCGTTATTCAATAATCGTAAGTACAGCAAAGATCGAGTACACAGTACACAGCACCATAGGACTGCTGGGCTGAAATCTGCTGAAATATTGCTTTAAACAGCTTTACAGCGGTGATCCTGGTAAAAAAAAAAAAGGAAAGTCGCTACCATTGGAGAAAGTAACATCATCTTTATCAACAAAACGGATTCAAAGGTAAGTGTTATGCAGTGTTAAGATGAGATCAGATCGCGTGTTATATTTTTCGATTTCCACTGATGTGACAAAAAAATTGTGATTATCGATTTCAATCGATTAAATCGACTAATCAATCGACAAATATCGAGTATTATCGATTAATCGATTACATTTTCAATGATCGATTTCAATCGATTAGGTACGCCCTGCTTCTAGTTATCCTCAGGCAGTACTGTGAACGAAGTCAAGGCAAGGTAAAATAAAATATAGCTTACTGCAATTAAAATTTGAGGCTACGTATCCGTCTAAAGTTGGTTAGAAAAAAGCGAACGCAACTTCGCGATGCAAGAGTAATTTGCATATGTTTATGGTATCTGGCAAATCTGTTAACTTTCGATAAACCTGTCCGCACCCTCCATCAATCTCTAGAACCTCCACCTATAGCGACAGATCCTTTGCATGTGTATCCCCTAGGCTTTGGAACAAAGTTCCTGATTTCATAAGATATTCCGAGACCTTAGATTCCTTTAAAACCAGGCTCAAGACACACCTTTTTAAAATTGCTTTTAACCTATAGTAAATTTTTGATCTTATTCTTGTAATTACTTTAAATCTTATGTAAAAGCATTGAGACTTATGTATAATGCGTTTTAAGAACTGTATTATTATTATTATTATTATTATTATTATTATTATATACCCAATGTAAACAAAATGACACAAATTTAGACGCAATTGGATATATTTTACTACATGTAGCTCCATTTGAACATGAAGTTCGAGTGGCACCATCATATAAATCAACTGAATTCGTTGAAGTTAATCAATTTAATTAGTAAACACTTCAAGTTTTCTTAGCAGTCTACAATGTATTGATCAGTGACATGGGCTTCTGTCAGTGAATTAGCATGACCTCTGAAATATATTTTGATTGTGGTTGGAAACCAGTTTTAATAGAGCGCTTGTGTCGAAGACTGTAGGACTCATGAAAACCAAAAAATGTAAAGGGGTTAGATTGATGAGGTTTTCCTAAAGGTACATATCGAGGAACAATTATTTTAGCTGCCATTAAATTCTGGAAAATCCTTTGTGTATCCGATACGCAGCATACCGAACATCACGATACATTGAAAACATGGTACACGCACATGTTTGGGTTGCATCACTATAGAATAAACAAGTTTTAAAGAGGAGATCTTTTCACTGAACGGACTCTTTGGAATTTTCTGTTTTCACCACATAAAAGGGCATAAAATGCTTGTGAGATCAGCCGATGGGAATATGTTTATTTCAGGAACAGCTGGTTTGTTTTTGGCTTATTCGTTTGCAAAACATCAAATCTCTCAGGAGGGAAATGTTACATGTGACAATACTATGAATATAAATTATCGGTTAAAATCATGTCTCATTTGCCCTCAGAGTTAGAATTATTGAGCTTCCTTCAAAGAACTTTGTAAGCGCAACAGAACTTCCTTTCCTGGGATGACGTCAAACAAGCGCTGAACCCATTCTCCCCATAACTCGGTCGTGAAACAAAATGGCAGCGTTTTTGGTCGTAATTTCAAGACTTTACTGGGGCACAGAAAAGCGAAGATTCAACCGAATCAAAATTTTTTTTCACGGTTGTGCTTCTAATTCAGAGACGAATCATTTACGATGAAACAATTTTGGGGGTTAGGGGCACAAAGAGAACAATGAAGCCAGGACATATATGATACAACTTATGCTGTTATAATCAAGAGTAAGCTTAAAGGTGATTTCCAGTCCGTACTGCGCAGTCTCAAGAGTTTGTTTACGTTGTTTGTTTTGATTCATGTAGGATGTCAGAAGATAATAGCATCGATCAGAGAAAGCTCTTTAGCGCGGCGAAAAAGCTGCTTGGTACACATAATGTGCTTCGCTTTCCTGGTCATCTTGACAAGACTGTGTTGGCAAATGACATTGGCAAATTCTTTGTGCGCAAGATAGAGCACATTCGACGAGACATTGACTCGATTTGTCTTAGCTCTTCAGATCGCAGTCTAGTGCCACCGGACAGGTTAGCTACAGATGTCACAGATCGAACGCTGCGCTCTTTTGATACCCTGAGCGAGAGCAATGTGTGTGACCTTATTAAGAACTCTGCCAAAAAGTCGTGCTTACTGGATCCATTGCCGACTAATCTGGTCTGTGACTCATTGGAGGTTTTACTGCCTGTTATCACGAAAATGGTAAATGCATCTCTGTCTACTGCACACTTCCCTTCCGAGTGGAAGGAAGCGATCGTAAACCCTTTGCTAAAAAAGGGAGCCAAGGACTCTGCTCACAAAAACTTGCGACCAGTCAGTAATCTATCATTTGTATCCAAGATTACCGAGAGGGCAGTATTTGACCAGGTGTACACCCACGTTATGGATAACGAACTATTTCCTGTATTGCAGTCGGCTTATAGGAAATCACACAGTACTGAGACGGCGCTGCTTAAAATAGTTAACGACATCCTGCTTGACATGAATCGCCAGCACGTGTCTCTGCTCGTACTGCTTGATTTAAGCGCAACGTTTGACACGGTGGACCACACCATTCTCCTGCGGCGCCTAGAAACGTCCTTTGGTGTCACAGGAGATGCTCTCAAGTGGTTCACCTCCTACTTGTCTGGCCGCTCGCAGCGTGTTGCGGTTAACGGCGAACTGTCAGACAGATCTCACCTATCATTCGGTGTTCCTCAAGGATCATGTCTAGGACCGCTACTTTTTTCTGTCTATGCTAGTAAGCTGTTTGAAGTTATTAAGACCCATCTACCAAACGTCCATGCATATGCAGACGACACTCAACTTTACCTGTCGTTCAAGCCAGGCAGTTTTGAAAGTGAGACGGGGGCAAAGTGTGCTATGGAGCGGTGTATTAGGGCTGTGAGGGCGTGGATGGTTGAAGATAAGTTGAAGCTGAATGAAGAGAAGACTGAGTTCATGCTCATTGGAACTCGCCAGCAGCTTAGTAAAATCCGAACTGATAGTCTTTTAGTTGGTGACACGCCTATACCTTCAGTTACTGAAGCTAGGAATTTAGGTGTCTGGTTTGACTCTAATCTCCAATTTCACAACCACATAAACAAGACATGCCAGTTAGCTTTCTTTTCATTGTACAACATTAGGCGTATCAGAAAATACCTCCCTTTTGAAGCTGCAAAGACTTTACTACAAGCTTTAGTCATAAGTCGTATGGACTATTGCAACTCGCTATTATATGGTCTGCCAGCTATACATATTCATAAATTGCAACGTGTACAAAATGCAGCTGCCAGGTTACTGACCAACACGCCGCGCTATGCGCACATCGCACCTGTCATGATAGAGCTTCATTGGTTGCCTGTTAAATTTAGAATTATTTTTAAGTTCAATTTAACAATTTTTAAAGCTCTTCATGGTCTTGCACCAGCCTATCTTAGCAACCTTTTATCTTTTAAACACTCTAATTATAATTTAAGATCAAATAATAATAATATTCTTGCCTGGCCCGCACTAAAATCGGCCAAGACCAGTGGAGATAGAGCCTTCTCGGTTGCTGCTCCAGTTTTATGGAACGCGTTGCCGCCAAGACTTAGGGCTATGGATAATATTATCATATTTAAAAGAGAGCTCAAAACGCATCTTTTTAGGCAAGCGTATTTTATTAATGTTTAGATTTTATATTTCTGTGTGATGTGATTTTTATTTCTGTAATTATAATATAATTAGCACTCTAGATATAGTTTTACATTTTTAGCATAGTTAATTTAATTTTAATGATTTTTTATCAATTGTAAAGCGCATTAGATCATATATTTTTAATGAATTTTGCGCTATATAAGTAACAAGTTTATTTTTTTTATTATTTTTATTATTATTTTTATTTTATGTCACAAAATGTAATGTTTTGCAATTACGTACATGAAGTAAATTCATAGTTTCATGGCAACCGCCAATGTTGATGCGAAGGTTTGTGCTTCGTTCTTTCCGATATCACCAGAGAAAACAACTTCGTAGCTGTAAAAATCAAAGAAAAAGTTGGGAAAAGAATTTAGAATGCCTCAACTATAAGGTAAGTGGTTCGTAACGAATAACATAAATTCGAATTCCAACGAAGACTCACAAACATTGGGATGCTGAGACTGCACAGTACAGACTGGAAATCACCTTTAAGGTAATTCCTCACATTTGTATGGTGCATCCTTT
>JAEMWC010002289.1:0-25000 GCA_016490735.1 Pachyseris speciosa | reverse complement strand
CTGAAATGAACATATTCTTCACAAGTTATGGGAAATCTTATTTTGCGCAGGAAAAAAAATCGAAATAATTTATCTAGCAATTGTCTGAGGTGGACCAAACACAGAAACGATCGTAATCATTCAAACTAACAATCTGCCAAGTTTCATACGAAATGAGTAAATAGAATCAAAATAAAATGTGAAAATAAGTGCACCTGTCTAGTTATTGCGCCAAAAAAATGTTATTTTCTTTGCTAAATTTCCGTGAAAATGGCAATTTGCGAGGTAAATCACTTTTCGTTTCCCTTCGCCGCCATCTTGAAAGAAAACTGCTGGTTAAAAAGAATGGCAGTCTACAAAACTGGCTTTGTTTGGGCTTTGTTTGGGTGTTGCTAGGCATGGGCCAACCAGCGGGGGCCGGATGTACATTTTACTTCTGTTTTACTCGTTACCAGTTTCTTAACGCGCACTGCCGTTCTCAAGTCAGTAAACAATCATGGCGTCGCTTCCTTCGGAACCATGTCCAAAGAAAAAAGCTACCTAAAAGAGAAAAGAAAAAAATGATGTCGGAAAAGGGAAAGAAAAGTGCATCCGCAAGAGGAAGGGGAGTACAATCTCGACAAGAATTCACCCTGCCCGCTCAATGGGAAAGTGAAACAAGGGAAAGTGAGACCAGAGCGATCGTGGACTATTATTCACCTGGGAAGACAAAATACCGCTCTGTGCCGGAGGTGGAGAAAGTACTCCGTGAAAGAGGAATGCGTTTATGTTTCCAAGATGAAAGCAGTGAAAGCGATGGTTATCATGCTACAGAAAGTGATAACGAAGAGAAACTGCCATCCACCTCAAAGGTCCTCAAAAATTCTCATCATGAAGTGGAACAGCGTTTGTGTGTCTGCGAATCGACACAGATCTGCAAGTTTGTCGAAGACATCAACAAGAGTTCTCGATGTTCTACGGAGGAATGTGATGGTATGTTTTTTCGTTTCTAAAAGTTGTTTTCAATGTGTTTTTAATGTGTTTGGCTTCTCTGAACTATTTTTATAATAACATATTGCCCAATTATCACACCTGTTCAAAATTAACATAGGATCAAAATTAAGAGATTTTTGTGCTTTTAGTCTCCATTATTTTGAGCTAGCTTTCTATGTTATTGTGCTTAAAGAACCTTTGACACATTATTCTTGTAATTCCATTTTATAATTTGCCATTCACCATCATGTAATTGAAACTACCTGCAACTAAGCTATAATCTATATAAATTACATGTATTGCAAAAATAATTTTGGTTGTTGTTTTCCACACCCAAAGAATTTGCCACCCTTGTACAGTTTGTTTTTGTCAAAATTAGACCAATATGTCATAAAGGAAGATATATATTCCCAACATGGTGGGATTTGGCCTTGTGTTCCAAAAAAAAAGAAGTTAAATCGCCACCTCAGTCAAAGTGCAGGTAGAAGCCTTTCATAATTTCTACATCCTGTTACATATAATAGTATGTATGATTTTCCAGGTTTGTTGGTCCCTTCTAAAGTGGAAACAGTGGGCCTTGGAGGAGCTATTAACATAACATTTGCCTGCAGTGGTTGCCAGTTGCGGAGTGTTAATTTCCAAGGATCGTCAATGGTGGAAGCCTCAAGGCGAACTGTGGTAGGCCTGGCACTTGCTGTAGCATTTATTGTTTCTGGGCATGGCTTTTCAAAGTTTAACAAGACTTTGAACCAGTGTCTTGGTATCCAGGGGATATCAAAGAATCGATATTATGAGGTCGTAAAACTCATCTTTCCTCATATTCACAACATTCTAAGTGAAATGTGTGAGGAAGCAAAGAACAACATGAAAGCTTTGGATGATGGAGTGCTTGGAAGTTGGAAGCGTGGTGTTGTAACATCAGATGGGCTATGGCACACAAGAGAGGTGCGACTCCGATTTTGATCTTCACTGGTATAATGAAGAAGGAGTTTTACGTCAACGAGATTCTGGACAAAGTATTCCTCCCATTTACCCGGGATACTTTTACAGATGGTTATCGTTTTCAACAGGATAATGATCCCAAACATAAAAGTAAGTTATCTTTTTATGTGCACCATTGTGGAAAAAAGATCGTAAGGGTTTTTCTCTAATGAACGCTTTTCATTTGTTTTAGGTAAACTGGCTATGCAGTTCATCAAGGACAACGGCATCAACTACTGGCCCACCCCAGCAGAGAGCCCGGATATGAATCCAATTGAAAACCTGTGGCATGAGCTGAAGCACTACAAGGTGCTTCCAGCTGTGGTTGAACGAGAGGGGAGGGCGTCAGGCTACTGACAAACTCAAGATGGTTCTTCAACTGAAGAGCCCCTTGCGTAATGCGAGTCTCAAAAACGGCTCCTTTAGGAGCCACCAGATGTAATAAAAGTCATAATCAACAAAACTAACCTTTATAATTAAACTGCCCTAGTATATTCAACACGCGAGCAAAACGTGACACGCCACATATAACATTCTCACATTCCTGCTGTCCCGTTGTTGAGACAAGTATGAAATTACGATATCTCCAATTCTATTTGGCAATGATATTTATTTGCGAGTGAAAACTGCGTGAGTTGAAACAAGAGCCAGCAAGCGGTATGATGACACATTCTTTTGTTTTAAGTTCAGCAGACTGGCTGGCCACTGTAGTCCCGTTGTAATTATGATATATCTGGTTCTATTTGGGCTACAAAGACGCTTAAAACGAGAAAATACTCCATGTTTGATAGGAAAAGTTATGATCCAAATTATTACGACGCGCTAACTGTGGCAATGATATTTATTTGCGAGTGAAAACTGCGTGAGTTGAAACAGGAGCCGGCAAGCGTTGTGTCTCATTCTTTTGTGTTAAGTTTAGCACCCTGGCTGGCCGCTGTAGTCACGTTCACGTTGTTGAGCCAAGTATGAAAATATGATATCTCCGGTTCTATTTGGGCTACAATAACGCTTAAAACGGGAAAATACTCTATCTTTGATAGCAAAAGTTATGATCCAAATTATTACGACGCGCTAACTGTGGCAAGGATATTTATTTGCGAGTGAAAACTGCGCGAGTTGAAACGAGAGCCGACAAGCGTTATGACACATTCTTTTGTTTAGTTTAGCATCCCGGCTTGCCGTTGAGACAATATCTCCGGTTCTATTTGGGCTACACTCTACCTTGAAGGCAAAATTTATTATCTGAATTATCACAACGCACCGAGTATGGCAAGAATATTTTTTGCAACTGAAAACTGTGTGCCGTTGAAAGAAGAAACGCTTTAACGTACGAGACAAACGTTAAGTTAAATACCGTCGCCCGCGCGGTGAAAATGCAGAGGTCTTGAGGAACTCGGACCTCCTAGCTCACTGTTTTATCCTCAGAAATCATCATTGCGGCAAGGAATAAATAAGAAAAGCGTCTACAAATATAAACAAACAAGTTAAATCTCTTCAAGGTCTACGCAGTGCTCGTTTCGCAAAATATAGATCTTTAAATTTAGAAACTCTACACTTCCGGTGTTTTATTCCTCTCTTAGCTTGTCACACACAGAAATCGGACTGTTGTAGTGCTTGATATCTTAAATTCTATGGATTTTTTTATTTCTTTGTTTCGTTTCATTTCGTTTCATTTCGCAAAATACAGTAAGCTTGCTGTAATTTAAGATATTTCAAAGTTTCTTCTTTTATGCGCTGAACAATGCGACATGGAGTTGTTCTTGCCCTGAGCCGGTTCTACGATGAAGTCGGCAAGTGCAGTCATACTTTGTCCTTCTGAAAAGCTTTTCTCCGGCTATTCAAAAGAACAATGAAATAGCAACAATAGGAAAACAATGAGCTAGCTCATACATACTAATGCATCTGACTAGACGCGCATCTGCAGATTTTTAGGCGCATATACGCATCCGCAGCAGACGGGTTTCACGCGTATGTTTTGGTTCGCTTAATTCTGGCCTGCACTGTAGTTTTGGTATGAACCTTACAAAGTTAATTACTATTCAAAGAAACTCTAAATTGCTCATTATGTGTCCACATAATAAAGTCTTTACACACTAAGACGACCTCTTGCCCGTTTCCTTGGTCTGCCATGTAAACTTCCCCTGACAACATCACTTTCTTGTCTATCTGGATCATCAAAGTAGTAATTTTCCAGTGTGTGGAATCTTTGAAAGCAGGGTGCTGGACACATCCTAATATTACAGACACTGCAAGCATAAGCAGTATTCACACGTTGCTTATGCACTTTGCAGTGAGATCTGCTTGGTAGTAAAACAGGGAAATGGCCCAGTTGAAGGTTGAACTTTTGGTCTTGGTACTGCGCTGGTAGCTTCGGACCCTTTGGTCAGCCAGATCAACACCACCCATGTACTGATTGTACAGTTCAATAACTGAAGGTCTCTGCACTTCCTTTTGCGTCCACTTCCCTCTCTCTTTGACTGACTTTGTTATTGCTGAACAGGCAGTAGTTGTAAGCATGGTTGTCAACACGTGAACATGTTAATTGTCCTTCCATGTACAGGCAGTGAGGCGCCCTTTCTGTCTAAACACAGACTGTCCTCTTTTCATTGATTTGATATCTTTGGCCTTCAGGTTCATGATGTCACTTGGTAGGCCTTTCCTGTTAGCACGCACAGTTCCACAAGCTAAAATTCCCACTTCTGCCAAATCTTGAAACAGTTGTGGACTTGAATACCAGTTATCCACAAAAAGGTTGAATCCTTTTCCTTCTAGGCCTTGCACCAGCTTCCTCACAACATGATAAGCCAGTCCTTTTTGAGGATCATGCCCTTTCTTTCCTGTATAAACATCCATATCCCAGACATATCCACTAGATGATTCTGAAAGTGTAAAGTTTTTTACACCAAATCTACCAGGTTTGGCAGGAAGAAATTGACGAAAGCCAACTCTTCCCTTGAACTTAACTGGTGTTTCATCAATGGCAATGTTTCTCTCAAGGTTTAATGCTCCTTTGATATTCCCTCTAATTATATTCAATAAATCTCTGATCTTATAGAGTTTATCACGATCAGGACTGTCTTTTGGTCTCTTTGCAAACTCACTCTCATTGTCGACAAAATGAAGGTATCGCAGAATTTGAAAAAATCTGTTTCGAGTCATAACTACAGCAATACCTGGAGTTTGTATCAGTGTTGACTGATCCCAGTAGTCCCTGAGTGGTGGCTGTTTCACAATCCCCATTGCAAGGTAAAGGCCAAGCCAGGTTTTGAATTCGTCTACGGTCGGCTCGTTTTGATTGCAAGCCTCCCTGCGTTGTTGTGCTGCATACAGGTTTGTTTGCGTTATAATCAGTGCATAAACATCGTCTGTGAATATTATGTGAAAGAAATACAGAGCTGACTTGCTTGGCAACATTCTCATCGTAGGCCCAACAAATTCATGGTCAAAATTGAAATCTTCGTGAGTCAAGATGTTGGAACTCCATTCCTCTGTGTCCTCAACTTCCTCGTCCTCCTCGTCAGAAGAAAGCTCAAACTCCATTTCATCTTCTGAGTGTCCTGAGTGACGAAGAATAGCCAGTGGTAAATTGTCTTCGAAGTCTTCTTCATCAAAGTCGAGATCTAAATCACTTTCATCGTCTGAATTTCCGAAAATTTGTCTTATTGTTCGATCAGCATCTTCTGACAACTCGCCTGCCATTTTTAAAGGCCCGATTCTGTTACTACTTCGATGTTTCTTGGCGAAAAAGACTCCTTATTTCAAGCGATTCTTCGTAATCTCTCGATGAAAACAAAGCACATGCTTTAGGGGTCCTTATTTGCAATTCTTGAGCCCCCCAATAGGCAATTTGGAGAAATTAAGAATAAATTAGATTCGCCATGAATAAATCACGCATATATGCGTAACTGGGGGGTTAAAATATAGGTCATTACAAAAGCAACATGTGAATCCATCTTGGAAATTGACCGTGCCCCTTTGGAGTCCCCAAAAGATGAATCTAGAACAGAGGTGAAGGTACATCTTGGTTCTGGTGTGTTTGGCTGCTGCAACAAGATGTTTTACAGGGGCAATCCTGTTGCAGTAAAACATTTCATTCTGCTACAGCAGAGGAGATTAAACGGGAGGCTAGAGTCATGTCAAAGTTCAAACATGCAAATTTTCCTCTTATTATTGGGGTGTGTACTCTGTCAAAGCCTTACCATCTAGTATCATCCTTTTACCATGTTTCGGATAAGCCATACACAATGTCTTCATCACTGAAGAGCAGCAGTTTGAACCTTTCACTGGTTATTTGGCTGACCTTGATCAATCAGTTGGCTCACGCAATGTCTTAGCTGCATAAACAAGGATTTATTCACAGGGACATCAAAGCAGATAATGTCCTTATCTGACATTTGAACAATGAGTACTGTGCCATATTAATCGATTTTGGCAAATGTGTAGCTTTAAGAGCAGTTGGTTCCCTTGTGAAACATTCGACACCCGAAGAACAAAAAACAAAAAGAAAGCATGGTCACATTGCTCCTGAAATTGTATGTGGTGCCAGTCCACCTTCACATGCCCGTGATGTATTCTCTTTTGGAGGAGTGATCTGTGCAGTTGGTACATACCTTCAATGCCACTTCCTTTGTGCTTGATTTTTGGGGACGTGACTTACATGTACATGACACATGATTTATATTGTAGACAATTTTTTCGGCCCAAATCAAAACAATTTGTCAGTATTTGTCAGTGATGTGTGGTAACAGCTAAAATAATAATCATCTCCATGTGCAAGATATGTTTGCAGTGTTTAGGAAAACAATGAAATGTTATATCTGTGGTAGGCAGAGGCCTGCCACTATTGTTTTTTGTTGTTGTTTAATTAGTTTTTTTCAATAAGGAGTGGATTACATGAGCTGAGTTGACTGTTTAGCAAGATGACTTTTGATCTGGTGTCACCAAACCAATGGATTTGGACTTGTTTTTACATGTGCATATTTGCTACTTTGAATGGTACCTTTGTTTATGAGGAATGATTGTTATTTTGTTTATGCACTCTGGTACCTAACATTTTTTTAATATTGTTTTTTTGTTCCTGTTATGTGACTTATTTAGAACTGGCTTGCAGATCCAGGTTTGAACCTCTAGGGCTACTTATCTGGATCTACATGGAGGTCCAAAACTTGACAGGTTGCAAATAACCAGGACAATGGCATTATATGTTGCAGGCCAGCCTGACTCGTGTAATCCGCCCTTAAGGGGATTATAATGGCCTGAATTATTATTTCCCTCAGATTTCTAAGAAAGGTAAATAGATCAAGCAGATTAACATTCAATTACATTAATATCAAATTTTATTCCAAATACAGCTGAACCGCTATTAACCCTTGAATCCCCAATAGTGCCATATGGCACAAAATGCAATTACATGCTCAATATTCAGTCAATTTGCATGAAATTTGCATAATATCATGCCTCCTATACAAGACTTGATTTATCACCCCTGCTGCATTTGGAACTTTTTGTCTTTGTACTTTTTAGACCAAGTTAATATCTGACAACAAGCAATGCACTGAGAGCTACAAATTAAGCTATAGCTTAGGGGCATATCCGATGTGTCTGAGGAACAAGGAAATTTTATACATTTATATTTTTTTCATTTTGGGCACTTGTCAATCCAATCTGTGGGCTCCTCCATTTCTTTTGGTGTGATTTGTAGCATACCCCAGAAAATACCTTTCAAATAGTATATCACATGTGATCTCCTGGTTCATAGTTAACGTTTAGAAAAACTTGACATTTCCCTTGAGACTTAAATGGTTAAGGGGTCACCCTTGGGAAACCGGCAAGTGGTGTTTTTGGAAATTAGCATGACACGTTTATAGGGTTATTACCAGAGAATCAAAATGCATTACATTAGGTGACACAAAACTCACCCCAAGATGGTAACAAATGTCTTTTTAACTGTTGATTCATTTCTCACGCCATTCCAGTCTCTTGTCTTTCATCAGCTTTTTCAACAAAAAGCCTTAACTATGTGTATTATTTTTTTGGTGGCAAGGAAAACCCTCTTTGGACCTCCAAAAGGTGGTTGCGGTAGCTTAATGAGGGTGGCCATTAATATGGGTATTATTTAGAGTGTTACGCTGACTATAAATTTAGGACTTTGATAACTGGCTGTTTAAAGGGGGGTTTCCACATAATGGGTGACTGCTATATGGAGGTTCAACTATGTGCATCAGCAGCTTTTCCTTAGACATTAATCAATGATAAATCCGGGGGGGGGGGGGGTACTAAAACATTTTCAATACAGGGAGGCTCCGCCCCGAGGTCCGACCCCTTACCCTTTTATATACCATTTTTTCACAGAAAAGGTACCCCTTTCATATGTCTCCCATTGACAAATAGTACCCCTTTCGTATACCTAAAACAGGATGTCTTCTTGTCATTTTCATGTAGCATTCAATAAATTAAAACAATACAGTCATAAGGTATGTGTGTTCGAAATATTTTAATGAAAGGCCCTTTTAAATACCTCAATTCCAGATTTCCCTACCCTTTCATATACCTGAAGCGTGAAAACGCACCCCTTTCGGGTAGAGCCTCCCCATATAGGCCATTATAGGGAGTACCCCCCCAGGGATAAACCATCATTGATCAATCAAAAGCTGATTAAAGACGAATCAATGGCATAAGTTCATATCGTTAATTGCATTATTGGTGTAATAGTAATCGAAACAAGCTGTTTGCTTATCACATTGATAACCATATTTGACTAATATCAATTAACATCAATTTATTCATTAACTGATTAGTAACAAATGCACATCAACCTATAATCATTATAGGCTCATGTGTTTTGTCTTTCTAAATAAGATATTTTCCTGTATTATTGCCATCAACACTTCATGCTAATGGAAGCATGGTAATGTTTACGATCAGTATACACCAAAGCAAGCATTTCGTGGGTCAGACACGTGTTGATCTAATTTAGAATTGACGACAATTGATAACAAATGACAATTGCAGCTGATTGATTGCTATTCAAGGAACATGATTTTGCAACAATTACCAATAAGTATTAATTTTTAATTGATCTCAAGTTTCATCTCCTTGAAACTTCCTACTGCAATTACAAGAATTAAGATGATTAGTTACAGATCATATTTGTTACGATTCTGGTGTAAATTAAATTTTTTGTAGCACGTTTGCCACCAGATTTGTACTCAGAATAAACAAGGCCTTTTTGAAAAGATAAAAAATAGTAACCAAAGTTGTACATGAGAGTTAAAGATTTGCCTTGGTAGCAAAACTGACCAAATTATTAGTTTCAATGGACATTTGCTCCTAAGCAAATGTGAGCAAAGTTATGAATATTTTTTCGTTGACGTCAGTGCAAATTTATAGTAAATGAACAGCTTTGCTCAATTGTCAAATGAGAGTGTATTAAATGCAAAGGTACTTATTTCTATTGTAAGGAAATATAGTAAAAAAATGTTGCAAACAAATTGTTTTGAAACATGTTTACTTGTGTTTGCATTAATAGTAAATATGCCACTTTTGCACCAAAAACAAATGCTTGACAAATGTGTGTGCAACTTCAAGGTTTACCATGGCAGCAAATGCGAGGTAAATTTTATGCAAATGTCATATTTACGTCACATTTGCACGCAAATTCGACAGGAGCAAATGCTTGAGTTTACTGTCACTTAACGGCTAGTGCAAATTTAGTCCAAATTTAGAGCTCCAAATTTGCACCACATTTGCACACCTTGACAAACACTAGTAAATCCATTTTTTCGTCCAGTGTTATATATTTGATAATTAAAATGGCAAATTTCTGCCTGCAAGTTCATAAACCACTAGGTTCTTATGTGTGTGTTTTTCTCAGATGTTTGAATGTTTTTTTTATAATAATGATATAATGACCCTCATTACCACAACTCTGCTTTCCTGCTTTACCTTGCTGAAGTGTGTTTGGTGTTAACCCCCTTAGTCAAATGAAAACTGTCATCAGTACCTTGTTTCTGCAGAGGTCTTCTTTTCATGTTTTAGTTGTAAATGCAATGGCAATGTTGATTATTGTGGACATTCATGCACTCTGATTTTTATCGACTCTTGTGTGCATGGTTCTAAAGGGGAAGTGATTGCCCGCTTTATCCAAGATAGGCACTACCACTACACAATCACGAGAGTAGGCCTATCAATTTGTTCCATTTCTTCAATTTTATATTCTTGAAATTTTTAGTATCATAGAAGAGAACATTTTTTTTTTCAATTTATGATACTTAACTTAGAATACCACATATGCACCAACTAAACAATCATGTTAAATTAAACCAGATTAAAAAAAATAAATCAGTGACAAAAAACTAAAACACTGGTTTTTACATAGGACTCAAACATCAGGAAGCAGCTGAAAACGAGGTCAACTTTCATGTGAATAGAATACGTTACAATGTGATTGTAAATAAATTTCTTTGCGAAAATTGTGGGTGGCACCAGAGTTCGACACACATACTTAGTCACTTGTGCAACAACTGACAAAGTATTGCAAAATGTAACAAAACTAAATCAATTTCTGGTTTGCAGTGCTCAAATTTCCAATTCCTGGATTAAACAAGCTAAAATAAAGCCGTCCGGTACTTGACAAAAAGAGAAATCTCTGACGAAAGAGCAGAACTTTTTAAAATTATTTTTTACATGATAGCTGAGTTAATCTTTTGTCTCACGATTGAGTCACAAAGATGTGGATCACGACATTTCAACCGCTATACTGCTGGTCTTTATCAGGCGATGGTGTCGACCGGCTGCGTGTGAGTATAAGAAGTACCGTGGCTGGTGGTGATTGGTGCATTTCAATCCTCTTTTAGGCTGTTGTTGATTGGAGGATTTCAATCCTTGTCGTTCAGACTAGAAATTGTTCCCTCATCGGTCCGCTTTGGTACTGATCGGCTGTTGTGTTGTTTGATTGTGGGCATCCATGCTGCAGGAATTTCAATTCCACTGTCACTGTTGATGTTGTTAGGGTGAAGTCTTATGTGAATAAGCGTCTTTACTAGTAACCCTACGGGTGTACCAATGTGGGTCTCGGTCAATAAATTTAACTTCGTCCCAGAGTGGATAATGTCCAGTCGCGTTGCTATGTTCTGTAACGGCGGAGGATTGGTTTCGAGCAAGCCATATGTCTCTATTGTGTTCCTTAATCCGTTCATGCATAGATCTTCCCCTCTCTCCAATATAAACCTTACCACATTCGCAGGGAATCTTGTAGACTACTCCGTCTTGTTTTAATGGATCGACAATGTCCTTAGGTCGCACTAGGTGTGATCTAAGAGCTGTGTCAGATCTGAAAACAGTCCGTATGCCTTATTGTTGTAGGCAACGGCAAAGAGCCTCCGATGTGCGTTTGACGTATGGCAGAACCTCAGTAGTTTTCATTTCGGGTTCAGGTTCTTTAGTGGTTGTTCGTCCCTTGGTTTTCCGGTAAGGTTTTTTACAAACGGAAATGGATAAGCATTGCAAACAAGGACCAATGACAGGTGTTTCTTTTCATGAAAAATAATGCTATCATTTGAAACCACGATGACGGACACCTTTCATAGTATTTTTTAAATGTTGGCCAGAGGAGATGAGGATGGCTTTCTTGGCCTAGATAACACTGTTTAGTTTCATTCTAACAAGAAAGCGTGGAGCAACACCAAGAGCCACTATCAATTATCGGAAAATTAAGGTGGCTCTGCACCATATGTACCGATTTCTTTTAAAACTTCACAGAATGAATATAAATCTTCATATGCTGATTGCAATTCAAAAACACAAATTGGGGGTCATCCGACTCATTTTTGAGTTACAGGCACCTACCGTTCGTATGCTAACCGTATATGTCGAAACAGTGATCATAACTACTTGTTGAGAAATAATTGGGGCATGTTTTGATACCATGTTCAAGGAAACAAACGAAAATTTATGGAAGTGTTCATCCATCAAAGACTTGATGTGTCAAAATAACTAAACCATTTTCAGCCACTGTGATCCATGAAGTAAGATATTTTTTGGTTTAAAATCTTTAGGACTCAGACAGAGAGAGCAGTTTCAGTCTTGGCGGTCATGAACACTAAAGGAAACATACATTTTGTACAGGAGCATTTTGTGGGGAGCAGGGATGGCACAGTGGTGAGAGCACTCGCCTTCCACCAATGTGGCCCGGGTTCAATTCCCGGACTCAACGTCATATGTGGGTTGAGTTTGTTGTTGGTTCTCTTCTCTGCTCCAAGAGGTTTTTCTCTGGGTTCTCCGGTTTTCCCCTCTCCACAAAAACCAACATTTCCAAATTCCAATTTCATCTGCTTGTAAAGCGCATTTGATCATATACACATGGAAAATGCGCTATATAAGTTCTAAATTATTATTATTACAAGAACTAACACTTTTATTAATTGAAAACTTGCTTTATGCAATAAACAAGTTAATTGCAATAATTTGAACAAAATATTGTAAAATGCACTGGAAATGACCTAGCAAACATAAGGAAACACGTTGATAAGCAAATATGGCAAATTATACATAAAAGTCATTACCATTTTGAATTTGTTGTATCGCAATGTTTTAGATGATTTTCTGTTATAATTAATATGTTCATGACTTAAAAAATTAAAATTTTAAAATGATTTCCCATGCAAAAAAGAGGCCTGCTTACTGTTCAACTTGTTTCCATGAATACTACGCGCAAATATGAAAACTGTAAATACAGCCAGCCACTGTTTCAGTGTATGCAAAGTTTTTCTATGCTTCCTACAACTGATAAACCAACGCGAGTGTATGGGTCCTCAGCGACTTTAATTGACAATATCTTCACAAATAACCTGATGAATAATATTTCTAGCGGCAATATCGTCACCGACACAACCGATCATTTTTCGCAAGTCTGTATTGTTAATGTAAAGAAGCAAAAATTACCACATACAAAAAAGACTAAATTTAGGGATTATTCCAGCTTTAATGCTAATGAATTCATGAATGATTTAAGTGCAATAAATTGGGAAGAGGTTTCTGGTAATTGCGACGTAAATAAGTCGTTCTCTCACTTTTATAAAACCATAAATCATGTAGTTAATAAACATGCACCGCTCAGGGATGTTTCAGTGAGAAAACTAAAAATGCTAACTAAACCTTGGCTAACTGCTGGACTAAGGAAATCTATAAAGGTGAAGAATAAATTGTTCTTTGGATCAAACTGGCCGAAATATAAAATGTATAGAAATAAGTTAACAACCCTTATTCGATTGAGCAAACAACGTCATTATCAAAGGTTTTTTGACTCTAACATAAAAAATACACGATCGACATGGAAAGGTATTAACGAAATATTGGGAGATACGAAGAAAAGGAAGAAATCAAAAAGAATTAATTTCATTCGTTCTAACGAGCATAGCGTTTTATCATATGATTCTAAAACGATTGGTAACACACTCAACAAATACTTCTCGTCAATAGGGCAGAAACTTGCAACCGATATTCCTGAAGTTTACACTAATTTTTCTGATTATCTCGATCCACCTTTGCAGAACAGTTTTTATTTTGATCCAATTGTACCGCAAGAAATTGAAACAGAAATTACCTTGTTGCCATACAATAAAGCCCTGGGGCTTTATTCTACCCCTGTTAAACTGTTAAAACTTGCTAAATCAGTCATATCCATACCGTTAACCAAAATTTTTAATCAGTCTGTACTAACCGGGGTTTACCCTGCAAAACTTAAATATACAAAAGTAATTCCAGTGCATAAGGGTGAAGACGAGACGTTACCTGAAAACTATCGGCCAATTTCTTTGTTATCAATCTATAATCGTTTATTTGAGAAAAGTTTACATCGTAGGCTGATAAAGTTTATAGACAAGAATGATATTCTTTATGATTTACAATATGGCTTTTGCAATAAACATAGTACCAGCACGCGATTCTTGATATTGTGAACTCCATACATTCTAATATGGACAATAGAAAGTACTCTTGTGGAATATTTTTAGATCTTAAGAAAGCATTTGATACCGTTAACCATGAGACTCTTTTGACTAAACTTGAACACTATGGAATAAGAGGAGTTATAAATTCTTGGTTTAGACCATATCTTTCGGAACGCCGACAGTGGATTGAAATAGAGAAATGCATATCTGAAAATGAAACGATCGTATGTGGAGTGCCTCAAGGCTCTGTACTTGGACCCTTGTTATTTTTGTTATATATTAATGACATCCATAAATCTTCCAAGGAATTTACTTTTCATCTACTCGCAGATGATACAAGTCTAACTTATGCAAATGACAACTTACGTACTCTTGAACTAACTGTCAATAATGAACTTGAGAAAGTAAGTGCATGGCTTAATGCTAACAAACTAACACTCCACGTCAAAAGTCTAATTATGTAATTTTTCGTCCGCGCCAAAAAAAATACTTTTCATTCCTCAAATTAAGATTTTTATTCCAACTTTAAAACTCGAGTAACTCTAGAGATGAAGGACTTTGTTAAATATTTGGGCATAATGATTGATTCTGAACTATCATGGAAGCATCCTATTGACTTTATCTGTCACAAAATTAGTAGATCGGTTGGAATAATTGCTAAAATGAGGCATTACATTCCACGGCATCTTCTTTTAAATTTATATGATACACTTATTTCTCCTTATTTAAATTATGGTATCTGTGCATGGGGCAACTGTCCACAGACCTACCTCAATAAGATACTTGTTCTGCAAAAACGTGCTATAAGATTGATCTATTTTTCTAAACCCAGAGACCATGCAATCCCTTTTTTTATTGAAGCAAACTGCCTTCCTTTGCAGTCCTTGTTTTTTCAACAGTTAAGCTATTTAATGTATGACGTTCATGCTAAGACAGCTCCTAAAAGTCTTCTCGATAAGTTTGCGAAAATCAATACAAAACATCATTATAATACGCGATTATCTACAAAAGAATGCTTCTCTGTTAAATTCTCTAGAACCGAAAAAATGAAAAAATCTTTTACTAGAATTGGTGTGTCTATTTGGAATTCTATTCCACTTTCTGTTAAGACTCTTAAAGTTTCTAATTTTCGTAAAAAAAGTTAAATCACTACTCCTTAATGTTCTAGGTAATGAAGATAATTATTTGAATGTTAATTATTTAATAGAATATTTTGTGAAGTTAACCTGATATGTTGTATATACTTCCAGTCGTAATTTTAGTCTTTTTCAAATAAAAAAATACCTTGTACTTGAATTTATATGTAAGGTGTTTTCTTTCTGTATGCCTTTGTAATTCTCTTTTGTTTTTGTAATTTAATAACGCCTAAATTAAAGTCTTGTCCTGCCTAGATTAGCATTATAGCTATTTGCAGGACATGAAGTATTGTAAACTTTATATTTCTTTAAATAAATACATTGTTTTTTTTTTGTTGTAGCCATCTGCTTCGAACAAAACACCAGGCTGATTACTACCGGTTTGTTCTGAAGAATCTCAAACCAGGAGAATGTGTTGTTGTAGTTGATTACAAGATGAAGCTGGAGCTGGGAAAGAAGACACATGAGATCCAAAGAGATTGGTATGGAAAGCGCAGCAGTCATTGACCTTTGGAGTGAGGATACCAAACAAGATACGTGGTTTACTCAAAGGGCCCTAGACATCTGCTTTAGTTGGCTTGAGACAGCATTTCCTGGATTTAGAGTGTATTTGTTCTCTGGTAAGTTGCCATACAAGTTCAAAACTGTAGTACTAGGTAATGCAGAATTATAAACCATACTCTTTCTAAGGTGGGAAAAGTTGTTATGCTTTAGTATAAATCTACTAGTGTTCTATCAAAAATGCTGTTCTTTGATTGGATATGCCACTTGCTATCTATTCTGTGATAGTGAGTACTGGGTATCAACAAGAAGGCGGCCGCTTCTAGATGCGTTTTGGAAGTGTCTGTTAGGAGGATTTAGATAATATACTTGTTTAGTTTTGAACGACTAGTAGAATCATTTGTACTAAAACAATTACATTATTTGCTCTCGATTTCTATTGCATGACAGCTGATTCAGGATGCACTGTCAACAGCTATTACATGATAGACTTCTCAAGCTCACATTCTAATTGTATGATAATTATGCATTATTTTGAGGGCGGAGAGGAGCTGTTATTGGACTCATGTAAAGGGCGAACCACATTGCATACCTTTATGATAATTATACTAATGAAAACAAACTGGTTTGAAATAATAAACTTAATGTGATTAATGCTTCACATTGATGTACTTCAAATAATTTGAATTACACCAAGTCTACACACCTTGCATTCTATAAAAAAGCAAGAATATCTTTTTCTTCTTTTTGTTCATTTTTCTACACAATGGTCCTCACTACCATAACACAGGATTCCTTCTGTACCTGTCTGAAATCAATGAAGCCTTCAACCTCACACTACTGGAGTATAACAACTTTGAGGCAGGTGAGGGCAAAACTGTGCTTGATACACATTTTGCCACATAAGCCACAAGATTGTGTGTTGGGTTCGTGTTGGCAACAACTTACAAACTGGTGTGCAACTTGGTGAACTAGTAGGGGTAAGTTTGGCTTTTTTGTACATTGTAGTATTTTAGATAATAGTCTCAACCATTTCAGGTTATTTTACAAACAGGGTTAGAAGGTGTATTCATATTTGTGGATGTGACCAAATATTAAAAAAAATGTTATCTTTGTATTACAGTGTAGGTAAATACACCCTAATTACAAGTAACAGATGATGCAATTTTGAGCAATAGCCATGTAGCGTACTGGCGTCACTTTTAGCACATGTATGATTTAGAAACAATGTGAACTGTTTTATTGTGCAAGATGTATTTATGCTGTGAACAAAATAGTAATAACAGCTGTCCAGCTAATCATCGTCGCAAAGTACGGCAAGGATGCAGCTCAACACAGTCAAACCAAAAGCATATACAAGGTGCCTCGTGCAGCCACCATACGTTCCATGTATGACCTTGGAGCACAGCCTACATCCAGCTCGAATAAGCTGTATGCTGGTATTCAATTATTGTCTCTAGCTCACGTTTTTCCCTTCAATATCTGACCATATTTGTTCCTTTTGTTTCTCATCGACATCAGAATTGGTAAGCTGTTTTTCTAAGGTTGTTATTCATATCTCAATTTCCTCCTGCCTTTTTTTAGTTTTCTCTTCTTTGTTGCTCCATATTTAATAGAGGCTTCTCTCACTTTCATTTTAACCATCTCCCATAAAAGGGCAGGGTCAACAGTGTTATCTTGAGAGTATTCATCTTTAGTTTGGGCTATGGTTGACATAATCTGGCTGACATTCCAATTCAGATAAGAAAGAGGTATTTAGTTTCCAAAATCCTCGGCCTCTAGTATTAGAGTGTAAGGAGATTTGTAAGGTGATCATAGAATGATCTGTTTTGTAGCCTGCTAGTATCTCTGCATTGATTAATTAGAAAGAAATCAAGTCTACAGTAGACTTCAGGCTTCTTTTGTCTCCGTGTAAATCTAGAAGAATCAGGATTTAAAACTCTCCAAGCATCGATCAGATCTACGTTTTCGGAGACACTATTGATGACTTCCAGTGACTTTTTATGAGTTCTTGCAATGCCACCCTTTTTGTCTTTTTCGATATATATAAATTAAATTGAAATCGCCGCCTATTATGATTTTGTCACACTTGAAATCATCCAAATGACTAAATACCGAGGTGAAGAAATTTGGATCATCGTTGTTTGGAGCATAGATGTTTGTCAGTGTTACATGTTTCCCATTTACAACCAGATCACATATTATAAAACGTCCCTCGGGATCGGAATATGCTTTATAGATTTGAAAGTTGAAGTTATTGCTAAAAAGTATGGCAACACCTGCCTTTTTACTGGTGCAACAGCTGAATAGAGCTTGATAGTCCCATTCGGCACACCAATCATTCTTATTGTTTTCTGTACAGTGCATTTCTTGACCTGGTCTCCTAAACCTCCAACATTGATTGATCCTATTTTAAGGTCCATTTTTAGATGTTTGTGTCAGATAGCATTGACTGTGCTTACCCAAGGAGTATTTTCGGCATAAAAAAAAAACAAACAAACATGAGGAATAAAAACTGAAGGACAAGAGGTTATATAAAATAACATTAACGTTACATGAAAACGCTGCAAACTAAACATTATCAGGCAAATTGTAAAAAGAGACACGCACATTTAAATCAACAAAAGGTTAACTTGACTGGGGACAAAAGACGTGTTTCCTTAGGTACTCCCTAAGCTTGAAAGAAAAACCGAAAGGCTATTGCAACCGTCCACAATAACCTAAAATTATACAATCTTATTAATCAAATCTCACAGTGACAGATGGCCGGACAGCATTCGATTGTTAAAAGGGGAAATAGTTTTAAGCAAAAGAGCAAAAGTTATAAAGAGTTAGACTGAATCTATTATTACTTCTTATTCTTGTTCAAGTTCCTTGAGCGTTGAATCATGTTTCTTAGATTTTTTGGCCTCGGGCGAAATAATGGAGTCGTCCGAGGAAGCCGATGATCTAGATCTTCTTTTGTTGAGTAGATTATTAAAAAATTCGGCCCTTAACCATCGAAGGTCTTCACTCCGCCATTACTCGGCCCAGTCCCCACATGCAAAAATTTGTTTCATTTCCAAGGAAAATCGAAAAACGACCTAAAATTACACATAACAGTTTATGCTCTCAGCCCTTCATATGTCTGCCTTATTAACATGCATGAAGCAATGCCCAAGGGTACTGCTACATCAACAAGTAAGTTCAGTGTACTGTCTACTGCTAGTGATTTATAGAGCAAGAATAATAATTATTGTCAGCATGTATGGCATACCATGTGTCAAAAATAAGAATATCACCAGCTTCTTTATTATATTTTTGGACCACAGACAATATCAAGCTCCAGTGCGACTGCTACATCAACAAGCATGTTCAGTGTACTGTCTACTGCCAGTGATTTACAGAGCAAGAATAATAATTATTGTCAGCATGCATGACATACAATGTGTCAAAAATAAGAATATTGCCACCTTCTTTATTATATTTTAGGACCACAGACAATATCAAGCTCCAGTGCGACTGCTACATAACAAGTATGTTCAGTGTACTGTGTGCTGCCAGTGATTTATAGAGCAAGAATAATAATTATTGTCAGCATGCATGGCATACAATGTGTCAGAAATAAGAATATCGGCACCTTCTTTATATTTTAGGACCACAGACCATATCAAGCTCCCGTGCGACTGCTACATCAACAAGTATGTTCAGTGTACTGTCCACTGCCAGTGATTTGTAGAGCAAGAATATTAATTGTTGTCAGCATGCATGGCATACAATGTGTCAAAAATAAGAATATCGCCACCTTCTTTATTATATTTTAAGACCACAGACAATATCAAGCTCCAGTGCGCCTGCTACATCAACAAGTATGTTCAGTGTACTGTCTACTGCCAGTGATTTATAGAGCAAGAATAATAATGTCAGCATGCATGGCATACAATGTGTCAGAAATAAGAATATCGGCACCTTCATTATATTTTAGGACCACAGACAATATCAAGCTCCAGTGTGACTGCTACATCAACAAGTATGTTCAGTGTACTGTCTACTGCCAGTGATTTATAGAGCAAGAATAATTATTATTGTCAGCATGCATGGCATACAATGTGTCAAAAAATAAGAATATCGCCACCTTCTTTATTATATTTTAAGACCACAGAATTTATCAAGCTCCAGTGCGACTTCTACATCAACAAGTATGTTCAGTGTACTGTCTACTGCCAGTGATTTATAGAGCAAGAATAATAATTATTGTCAGCATGCATGGCATACAATGTGTCAAAAATAAGAATATCGGCACCTTCTTTATTATATTTTAGGACCACAGACAATATCAAGCTCCAGTGCGACTGCTACATCAACAAGTAAGTTCAGTGTACTGTCTACTGCTAGTGATTTATAGAGCAAGAATAATTATTGTCAGCATGCATGGCATACAATGTGTCAGAAATAAGAATATCGGCACCTTCTTTATTATATTTTTGGACCACAGACAATATCAAGCTCCAGTGCGACTGCTACATCAACGGTATCCGGTCGACTCGCCTACGCCAAGTTGCCTACGACTAAAGGTGAACTCGCCTATGTAGGCTAGTTTGTTTACTAACATAGGAGAGTTCACAGTCGAGATGCGTGATTCATATTAGAAAAACAGTAATGGAAGGAACTATAACACGTGTAGCCTTGTTTATTTACGTAATGATTCTGTTTGTTTACTAACATAGTAGAGTTCACAGTCGAGATGTGTTTAAGCACAACTCGACTCAACTGAAAAGAACTCCTAAAAAAAGCTTACGTGTAAAACAACGACAGAAGATTCAGACTGAAATAAAAGTTTGAAGAGATGCAAGCAGCCTTGTTTATTTACCTAATGATTCGATGAACTGAAATCATTGAAAATACTCTTAAAACAAAAATTGTTTAAGCACAACTCGCGCTTTTACTTCACACTGGCTATCACTGAGATAAAAACAATACAAACCTGTTAATATCGCTTGCGCAGCACTAAGCAAAGAAGGTGAGACTTTTTCAATTTCAATGGGATATTGTTTGAAGACCTTAATGATATGTATCCTCAACAAAGAACTGAAAACGCCAACAATATCTACCAATCACATTGCTGCGATTTCGATCTGTCCTGAAATTGAGGACTGCTATATAAAGGACTGTAGCTCCTTGTTCATTTCATTCCACTAAACTTTTCGGAAAACTCTCGCAACAACTTGTCATCAAATCATTAATTAGAAATGGATAGCTTTTATTGTATCTTCTGCACCAAAGAAGTAACGTCTCATCAAGAGGCACTGTTATGCGACGGCTGTAACAGGTGGCAATACCGGCGTTGTGAAACGGGGATCACAAGGGAGCAATACAGGGCTGCAGTCCGATCCAGAAAGGAGGTAGTTTGGCGATGCCTGTACTGTAGTGAAGATTCCACTGACCATTCCCTCCCAGTCGCTGAGAGCACACGACTCGGCAAAGAAACAAACAATTTCAACATTCCTGCATCATTTGAGGAAACAGGTATGGCCATTTTATGGTTTGTTATTGTTTGGTAATTCGGGGAGTTGAAAAAGAGTTAAAAGCTAGGAAATTGTTGGGCTTTAGCAACGAACAAACGAACCATTCCCAGCCGGCTGGTGCCTATACTGCTGCTAAGATTGTTGCCGCGGTGAAAAGAAAAGCAGTCACCGACGTCTTCAAGCCACCTTCAGCAATTGTTGACGGGGTAATGACCAAAGCCACAGTAATTAATCTGATACAAGTTAACCAGTAACCATTTAAAATTGATAACTGCTCTAATAAGGCTTGTTTTATTTGTTTGAAAGGTCCTGATCGAAGAACTTGATGCGCCTTGTCCTGCCCTTCCCAAGCCCAAAAACATTGCTAGAGCTGCAAATCGCCTTCGTCAACAACTGCGGCCAGAGGATCCACGAGATTTAAACTTCAGCGTCGAAGAAGATGCCTTTCCTGCAGGCTTCTACAAAGGGGAGGTCAGAGTGAAGGAACGACGACATCTGATTTTTGCAACAGATCAGCAGCTGACGCAACTCGCCGCCAGCAAGTCCTGGTATGTGGATGGAACGTTTAAGCTGGTCAGCCGTCCATTCCAACAGCTCCTCTCTATCAATGCGTTTGTGCGTTCCGGTGATTGTGCCAAACAAGTACCGCTGGTATTCATCATGATGTCCGGTCGAAGGAAAAGTGATTACAAGAAGGTAAATGATTTATTGTCTGTGATGGAATATGTAATGGTCTCAGTCGATCTTTATTCCGCCTATTAGGCGTTTTCAATATTATTGAATTTAAACCTTAAAGTGATCACAAATTAACTAACTTGTCTTCTCACTAACAGTGATCATGATTACAATTTCAGTTAAATGATGTATATTTTTTCTTTACCTTTTCAGGTTCTAAGAGAGATAATAAATTTACTTCCCGGCATGACCACTTCAGTGCAACAGCTGACTGTGGACTTCGAAAAAGGGCTGTGGGCAGCCCTGAGGACTGTTCTTCCAGACGTCCAGATTCGAGGCTGCGTCTTCCACTGGACACAAGCAATATGGAGAAAGGTAAATAAATAATACAATACATGGCCGTGTTTCCTTTTAACCCATCGCCCGACCTTACTGACGTACTTAAATTGTAGCCCCTAATATGCGACCGTGTTCGTTTTTACTCATCACCTGACCAACCTCTAGTATACGACTGTGTTTGTTTTTATCCACTACCTGACCAACCGGTAATTCGACCAACCTTACCAACTCTAACTTGGCTCTAATTTGTGTTTTTTACAGGTCCAGGAGCTTGGGTTACAAGTGGCCTACACCCAGGACCAAGACACTTATCAGTGGATAAGGAAGTTGTTGGCGCTTCCTCTCTTGCCTTATACAGAGATAACTACAGTTTGAGCGTCTACGCATTGGAGCTGAGGGCCCACGTAAAGAGCTGACAGAATATATCATGGATATACAATACCATATTCCCTGTGAAGGACTGGTCCATTTTCATGCATCAGCCCGTCCGAACAAATAACGACATTGAAGGCTGGCATAACGCATTGAATCGATGTGCCAGCGGCCGCTGCAGCCTGCCATTCTACGTCCTCGTCCAGTTACTCAACCGAGAAGCAAGGCTGGTTGAAGTGCAGATGTGACTCGTTGCCGACCACAAGCTGACGCGTATGCAGCGGAAGAAATATCGCATTCTCCAGACAAAATTGCACGATCAGTGGGAGCAGTACCAGTAAAGAAGAATGACAGCAAGGCAGCTATTGAAGTCTTGCTCAAAACTGTATGGGCCAACCCACATACAGTAAACGGATTCCAGTAAACAGCAGTGTGCAACACAACAAAACGGCTCCTTTAGGAGCCACCAAATGCAATAAAAGTTATAACCAACATGTCATACCTCTATCCTCCCCAAACATTATTGAAAACATAATTCATAGATCAGTAATATTCCCCCAAAAATGAGATGATCATCTATCAGTTTAAAGGTACTTAAATTTACCAAAAAGAAATAAAAATAACGGGTTTCCTATGCCTCCCGCGGAGGCATATCATATAGTCTCCTGCGGTACATTAATCGCTCTCCCCAGGTTATGCTCACCTATTCTGACCTTTGACGAAGGGGCCGCAGCTCATTACTGATGACTACCGGTATGTTTTCTAATTTTAATGCTGTTCTCAACGATAACTTAAAGTTATAAAAGGCATACATTACTTGAGTGAACTCACCTATGTAGGCGAGTTTGTTCGTAGGTGAGTTGACCGGTATTCACATCAACAAGTATGTTCAGTGTACTGTCTACTGCCAGTGATTTATAGAGCAAGAATAATAATTAATGTCAGCATGCATAGCATACAATGTGTCAAAAATAAGAATATCGCCACCTTTATTATATTTTAGGACCACAGACAATATCAAGTGCAAGTGTGACCGCTGCATCTGCTGGTGTGTTCAGATTGATTTCAGTTGTAACTGGTGAGTTATAGAATGGTTGTGAAGGTGTCCTTATCACTACCTTTTTTACTATTGTTCTGGACCACTTTGTAATGCGAGTTAGCTGGTATAGTATATTCATTTAGCAGTCAGCTGCCACTGATTACTTATTGTGTGCACGGATGTAAAGTAATGTACAACGCATCGCCATCATGACAAATGAGAATATTACCATTTTTAATTATTATATCTCAGGACCACCATCAGTCTTAGGTGCAAGGTTGCCTACATCCACTGGTATGTTGTTTGTCAGCTGTCACTGATCAAATATAAATCTGGAATAATTTTTCATACATGTTGACTTGTTGTAAACGAACTAACTTGAAAATACTGAAGTCAAGGTGGTAATACATGTATCGCAGTCCAAAGGATATAAAGTTTTGCTGCATGAAGTGTCATGTTTTTTTTTGGGGGTTTGTTTCTCTTTTCGTTTGTAGATGATGTGGTTGTATATCAGCGTAGAGATGCTATACTTGCATGTGGTACAGCGTGAGAAGAACACTACATGGCTGTCCTATTCCATCAGATCACGTCTGTGTATTGGTCACCAAGAGTCTTGGAGACCCTTCAGAAAACTCATTTTTACAAGATGGACAATTTTTCGCTTTACGAGTAAATCAACTTAAGGTTGCCAGTCTTAATGCAAACAATACACTTCAATTGAAGCCATTCATTTAAAAGCGAAGTTGTTATTGGGATTTTTTTCAGCTATGGTCAAGTATCTTTGGTATACGTGAATTGCTAGAGGGTCTTTAATGAGATGAGTCAGTTAAACGTTGAGAAAGAGTGAGCCAAACTCATTTATAACCAATTTTGTCTATGTCAAAATAGAAGAACTTGAAGGTGGTATCCATTTGTCTTGACTATCCAGCTGTGAATTGTTTTCACGCTAGAACAGCACTTAACCGCAAGTTTGTTCCACAGTATGTATATCTTTGCTAAACAGAGAGGACACTTTCCCTTCAAGCTGCCCGAAAATACACTTTTATAACATAACTAAAGAAAAGCGTGCGCTCTGATTGGTCAATTAACCATTTACTATTTGCCCATGAGTGAACGCTGCTGATGATAGCTGACGTGTGCACTAATGTTTATAAACTAAAATTTCGTTTTTGGGGGGCGAGCTTTTGCAAAATTTGTATCGTTTCAATCATCATAGTATCTACCGAAGTATTAAGTCATTGTAATTTCTGTGAATGAAGTTGCGCACGCCTGTTTTTCTTGATCATGTAAGTTAGTGCAATAAAATGGGACTTTGCTTTCTCTACGATGTTTATGTTTTATGTGATAAAACAAATGGTAAACGTATCAGCGTGTACTATTGAGTTATGGATGCACTTGGGAGGTATGCTAAGCAATTAAGAAACTAAAGTCTTGCGCTTTCCTCGTGCAACCCCTGCATGCATCCATAACTCAATAGTGCACGCCGATCTGTTTACCATTTGTTAAATAGGATCATAACTTCGACCCGTTTGCCAATTTTCTCTGCAATAGTTT